>JABUQX010060583.1:0-5000 GCA_015478945.1 Trachelipus rathkii
ATAAATAATAGAAAGTATGTTTATGCAAGGTATGAATTTGCAATAGCCTCTTATTAACTAAGATGATGCTAATATCATCTTAAGATCAACTTAGAGCATGCTATTTTGAATCTTACATAGGATTCTCTAATCGTAAATTCACCCATATATATTATTTATAATCTATATATATATTATTATACTATATATATATATTATAATATTAATATTATATATATATATTATTTATCTTATGTATATAATATTAAATATATTATATATATTCATATATTATACTATATTATATTATTATTACTAATACTATATATTAATATATTAAAACAATATATTATATATAAATATTTATAATTATATAAATATTATATATTATTAAATTATTATATTATATTATATTATATTTAATTATATACTCACATAAATTATATAATATATATATATATATATATATTACTAAAATATATATTAATATATATATATATAATAAATATTAAATATTATATTAGTTATGTATATGTAATATATATATATTAATATTATATAATATATATATAATATTAATTAACTTAATATTTAATATATATATATATAATATATTAAATATATATATACTATATATATTAATATATATATATATATAAATTATATATATACTTATATTATATATAATATTATATATAATTATATATATTTTAGTATTAATATTAATATATAATTTTATAACTAAATAATATAATTATATATATTAATATATATAATTATATACTTATATATATATACTTAATATATATATATATATATATTAATATATATATATATATATATTATATATTAATATTACATAATTATATATTATTAATATATATATATAATATTATTATTATTTTATATATATTAATTATTAATAATATAATATATATATTATTATATATATTATATATTATATATATTATATATTATATATTAATATATAATTATATATATATATATATAATTAATATATATATATATGATATATTTTATATTATATATTTATATATATATATTAATATATTAATTATATATTAATATATATATATATATATATATATTATAATATAATTATCTTTTTATTTTATAATTATTATATATATTAAATATATATTATATATTATATATATTAATTAAATATTATTATTATATTAAATACTAATATATATATATAAATATATATTAGTATATATAATTATATATATTATTAATAATATATATATAATATTAAATAATTATATATATTAATATATATATAATATATATATTATTAATATATATATATATATATAATACTAATATATATAATATTATATATAATTAATATTATATACTATTATATATATTAATTATTAATATATAATTATATATATATTATATATATCATATTAAATAATATATATATAAAATATACTATAATTATATATTATATTAAAATACCCCCACAGAAACACTTTATTTTATGATAATTAATCAATGTTTTATGCTTTCTGAAAATTTACATTTGTTATATAATTGTAGATTATATATATATCATTAATATTAATATATATATATATTATTATATATATATTATATAATTAATATTATTATAGAAATATTAAACAGTCTATTATTATATATTTTGCGTTTAGATATTCTTTTTTATAAAAATTGAACTAAAAATAATTATATTATTATAATATATATTATAATATTAATATATATTATATATATACTTATATTATATATATATTATATATATGATTATACATTATATATATTATATATATATATATTATATATATAGGCTCTTGTTAGTATTATATCAGCTTCCATTAAGCTTAAGCCGATATTTCTAATTTTATAAAAATATCACTCGACTAAATTCAGAAAACTACAAGAACATCACTATAACGCTATCAATAGCGTCAAAGTATTTGAATCTTTTTTTTTTGATTAGTCGGTTTGTTAGTGGTAAAAATTGAATATTTTTGTTTTAAATTCCGTTATTTAATAGGTATAAATCATACACAACGAATAGTTAAAGTATATAATTGAGACTAATTTATAATTAATATATGAGAATTTATATTTATTACCTTCTTTTTTTGTTAATAATAAAACTAATAAAAATAAATAGGCGAAATATTGAATCCAATATATAAATCCTAGATACGTACGTTTTACTAAATTTCTGACACCTTTATTTATCACACATCTATTATATAAACCTAGGTCTAAAGTTATATATATGTTGAATAAGGCTTTGAGATTTATTGAGGCGATATATAATTTTATTTATTGAGAAAAGGCATTTCTTTATGCTAATTATTTTGCTTTCCTTAATCATTGTTATAAGCAAAAAAATTATTACGGATATATAATCTTTTGATTCAAATATTAGTACTATATAATTAATAATAATAATAATAATATATAATATATATATTAATATAATAATATATATATAATATAATAAATAATATTAATAATTAATAATAATAATAATTTAAAAATAATAATAATAATATAAAATATTAATATTAATATATAATAGTAATTATAATCTATATATCTCATATTTCATATATAATATTTATATAAATAATATATAATAATAATGAATTAATAATAATAATAATAATAAATATTACTGAAAAATATCAAAAATTTTCTTCCGTAATAATATTCTAACATAATAATTAAATTTTATTATTATAAATTGAGTATAATATATAATTAATTAATATATTATATAATTAATAGGATTGGTATGTACTAGATAATAATAACTAGAAGAATATATATCTAAACAATTTTTAGAAAAAAAAAAAAATTTTGTACTACTTTTTCTTTATATCTGATTAAGATTCTGTTAAATATATTATATATATTTTTATATATATATATTTATTATATATATTTTTTATTATATATTTATATTATTATATATATATTATATAATTAATATATATTAATATAATATATATATATTATTATATATTATATTAATATTAATTATATTATTTTATATATTATATATATTATATATATTATATATATATATTTATATATATATATATATATATATAGTATTATATTTTATATTTTTATAATTTCTTTATAATTATACGTTATAGTATAATATATTTATGGTATTATATATTTATATATATTATTGTATATTATATTTTATTTATTATTTTATAGGTATATATTAGGCATATGGGTTGTAGGTATTGGTAGGCGGACTAGTAGTGAGAGGTGTATAGTATCGTAGGTTATTAGTAGTTTGGTTAAATATTATAGTTATAATTATTGGCGATATACGGTTAGTGATGCTATATATTACTATATATATATATGTCTGCGTAGTCAGTGAGAATAGTCGACTAATGGCGTGTCAAGTTGGTTGGTGCCCTCCGACTACCGAGCGCGTATCGTGCGTTGCTAAGATGGCTGAGTTGGCATGCGTGCGAGAGTGGTCGTTGATCGCCGTAAACGACATTCTAATTTTCGGCGAAATTGTATGAATCGTATGGGTACATGAATGATCAGTAGGAATAAAATGTGTGGAGGAGAAGAGAGGAGAGATTGGTGAGTGATGGTAGGTTGTTAGAAGAGGGCAAGTGAGTTTGCTGCGCTGTGACTGAACAGAGCATGAGATAGGAAACAAGGTGAAATGATGTGGGCTGGTGTGAGCTGAAATATTGTTGTGCGTTCCTGCCGTGCCCACCGCACCAAGTTCCCCATCAAAAAATTTCGAAATAATAATAAATTGAAAAGAGAGAAGAAAAAAGTTGAGAGAGGAGTAGAAGGGAGGTTGCTATATTTGATTGAGTGACTGTGGTAAAAGCTATGGTAAGACTTTGTGTGTGTAGTTCCTAAAATTTCAGTGGTTATATTTTAAGTTTAGAAAAGGTCAAGGTAATGTTTGGTTGTGACGTAATGGTCAATCTGTAGGGAAACGTTGTAATTAGAGTACGATTTTTATTGGGATAATTTTGAATGATGTTTCTGTTTGGTGAGTATGGACTTCAGATTGATAGTGTTGGGGTACCTGAATGGTTTGGATAGGTATGATCAATAATAAAGGTAATAAGTAATATAAACAGGTTGGTATTTGTGGGTGGCTGGAAAGAAAATATATGAGTAATGGTAGGAAGGTATTGATTTCTGTGAGGAGAGAGGTATGTGTGAAGTAATACTTTCTTTAACACAAAGAGTATCCATAAATGTATTATTCTAGAAGTGGTGTAGGTAGAGATGGTATCAGAATGTGAAAAGTTTATCGATTGAATTTTTGTGTTGGTGAATGAATATAGATGTGAAGTTGTTTGTTGGATGTTAAATTCAGTGAAGGGTTTAGATTGGGAATTTCGGATCATTATTTGTTTATGGTAAAATTAATAGTGGGCTTGATGGAGAGGAAGGTGATACGAAAAGAGTAGGTAAAATTAAGAGTGAGAAGTTAGTGGACCAGTAGACAATAAGGATAAGTATGTAAAAGCGCTCGCTAGTAAATCGGTTGAATGGGAACAAGTAGATACTGACAATCTGGGGGCAAATGAAGGAAAGCAATTGTTAGTAGTGCAAAGGAAGTGTTTGGATGTGCTAAAGTACGGAAGTAAGAATTAACAGCGAATGGTGAATGAAGAGGTGATGAAGCGGTTAAAGGTAATATATATAGAAGCGTGGTTAATTGTACTAAAAGCAAATGATGAAGTTTTCAAAAAGAAAGATGCTTGGAATTATATAAGGAGGAAAAAAGAAATACTAAAAGGTGCATACGTAGGAGAAAAAGAGGAAATGGAACAGTTTGGAGGAGTATGATAAATGAAGGAATACAAGGAAATAGGAGCTCTTTCTGGAAGGAAACGCGAAAAGTTAAGAAAATGAGAATAGGGGAATCTGCTAGAATAATGAATAGGGATTGAGCTTTTCGAAGCTGATGAAATGGATGTGAGGGGAGTGTGGAAAAACACTTCGAA
>JABUQX010060583.1:10000-17500 GCA_015478945.1 Trachelipus rathkii
ATTGTCAAATTTATTTGGTATTTTGAAACCTTCTCATCATGTTCGTTGGATACATACACTGTCATCTAAAGAATGGATATCTAAATCACCTTAGTCGTTACTCGTATCATTGCTGGTGGAAATCAACGAAATTTGTTTGAAATATACATAAATCTACTTCCAATTGTTTCTATGTCTTTTTTCAATTTGTTTACTAAACGGCCATCAGCGTATTCCATGGTGAGGCTAACTTAATGTTTTATAGAAGGAAGTATATATTTTAGATTTATTTCGAAGTTTCTATGGCAATAAATCCTAGAGCTTAATTTGCTTTCTTAACAGCTTCAGCTCATTGTTTCCCAAACTTTAAATCCTTATTAATAAATACTCCTAGATCCTTTTCCTTACTGACAACTTTGATAACTGTGTCCAATCTATTTTGTGATCTAACCAGTGATACTACTCTCAAAATGTATAACCTTAACATTTATCGGTATTAAATTTCATTTGCCATGTTTTTGACTAATTTACAATCTTGTTCAATCGCTTTGGAGTTATTGTATCTTTCTCGACATAATATGCGATTTCCAAGTTTCGTAAAATCCGCAAATTTCGAAATATTGCCTAAAATATTATCATCTATGTATTTACATATATAATGAACAGTATTGGACCCAGGACAGATCCTTGGGGTACACCACTAGTAACAATTTCTCCAATCAGAGCATTCACCATTGATAACCACTCGTTGTTGTGGATCCGAAAGCCAATTTTTAATCAAATTTAAAAGTCTTCCTCGAATACCGCGAGCTCAAAACTTTTCCAAATAATCTTTGATGATGACGGTTAAATGCCCTTTTGAAAGTCTAAGTAAATGACATCGAAGAATACTTAAAAACATAGAAGAAGAAAAAAGAAGAAGAAGAAGAAGAAGAGAAGAAGAAGAAGAGAAGAAGAAGAAGAAGAAGAAGAAGAAGAAGAAGAAGAAGAAGAAGAAGAAGAAGAAGAAGGTGTGAAATTTGGTTTTTGGATTACTTTTACTACTATTGACTAATAGTTAATTCAAAATGTAAATGTTAAATATATTAAAGAAAATGCTGAAACCCATAAATACTCATTAAAATTTCTATTATACCTTTCTCCAACATTCTTTTTATTTCATCTTTAATAAATCAAATTTATTTTTGAATTTCTCTTAAAGACCAATTCACAATATTTGATCACTGACCAAACAAGAAATTAGACCGAATGTTGGAGCTATTCATTTTAGAAAAATATACTTCTTAGCTTTAGTTTATAATTTCATTAGCAATACAAAGTATATATGATGCTAAATATATACTGGGAATGCAAGATTGAGAAAATATAATCTAACGTGATAATTTAAATTAAATATTAAGCCCCACATGTATGATTTTTTCTTAATTTAAATGACTTATCTCGAATAATTAGATTGAAAAGTTCTCCGTCAGAAAATCAAGTAATTGCTGCTATCAATTAACTTATAATTCCAACTGAAATTAAGTTAACTTTGATTGAGGTTTACAATGCATTAAACAACTAGTTAACTGGTTCTTGCTAAGAGAAGATAAAACAAAAATTTCATTTCTCTTTCTAATGCAGCATAAGAGAGAGAAATGAAATTTTGGTTTTATCTTACCTATCGATTGCATTTTAATATAAAAAGGTAGGAAAATCCCTTGGTTGTGCTTTTAAATATAATAATATTTCTCATCTTAAAATTAAATATTCTATAACCAGCCCTAATTTCATTTATTAATTATGCAATAACTATAATTAATTACTTGCATTTATTCAACTATTATTTATTATTATAATAAACAAATCTGTATCGCATATGAATTACTAAGGTGATATTTGATCCAGTAATCAATTTGTATATTAAATTTTTTGTTATTTTTTTTTTCTTGAATTATGTTGATAACATTAAACTTTCACTCAGGATAAGTAAGCGTAACTTCACGCAGGACGAGGAGGATTTTTCTTCTTCATTCTATTTATTCATAGAATACATGTGAAAAGGTGTAGGAGGTGGTAAAATTAAATAAGATAAAAAAAAATAATACACAGTTAAAGCTATATGTCTTAATTGAAAATATAAATTAAATAATACAATATTACGCTTTATTAAGAAACAATATAAACTTATAATAATGATATAAATGGGACAAGGTAAGCACGATCGCCTGATCATGATTGGTCTAACCTTGGCTTAAAGCGAGGTAGATTTGTCATATCAAGGTTAGGTACACGGCTAGGAGCGAGACTCAATAATATTGAATTAGCTAAACTTAGTGGTGGATACAAACATGATCTTATAAATAGGTTTGCGGAGTTGTCACACTTTTTTCTCGAGAGAATATTGTGGCTTGACATAGCAAGATTGCTCAACTAATTCTTCAAAACGAGAGCATTGATTTTCTACTTATTATTCATTAACTCTTTTATGGTTGACCTACCTCTCCATTTCAGTGCTAAAACAGTTAGTAACAAATCACGCTAAAGGTATATGCGATATTAATAATCAATTGGAACTCTTTGTTATTCTGGTTACGATAGGGAGATACTGAAAAGACGGTAGGTTTTTGCTTGAGGACGTGTTATTCGGTGACGAAGTGCTTTAAATGTTCGTGAGAGGATTATCCAATGAACCTTTAGCATTATAAATTATCATAGGGCTTCAGAAGGAGTATAGCCTATCTCACTGGATGCTAATAGACGGGCTAAAAATGATGTAAGTGGTTGTAGGGTTACGAAATAAGGGAGGGTGATGTGCGCAGAAGACCTATAGGGAGGAGGGATTAGTTTGCAGTTTTTTAAGAACAATAGTGGCCTCTAGCTGGGCTTATTCTCAGGTCTCTCTATTAATTACTCTAAAGGGAAGTGGGTTGGGTAAAACAAGTGAATCGCTACATCACCAATTCATCCTAGCCAAGTGTATAGGTATTATTTTTTTCCTTTATCTTCATTATGTTTTAAATATAAAATTTCAAAATTTTGAATTTCTGATTCATATTATTAATCCTGGGAGGTAATTTTTGTGTAGACTTAGATAATGAGAACTAAGAGATCTTCACTGATGACTATTAGCTGTCCGAGTTCGTTAGTCACACTTTCGAGCGATATATCGCAGGCTCCTTCTTCTGTTACTTTGGTGGCACACTCATTTATTTCGCATCACATACATATCTACCGATTACCCATATCACTAGTGTTACATAATACATTCTCACATTCAATACCATAATAGAACCAATTCAACTTAAATTTATCAATGGTATCTATTCCACTCTCCTAATAACATTTATTCTAGCATTACTATTTATACGAGTGAGACAATAGAGAGCAGCAAGATTGAGGCATATCCCAAGAAACTAGTGTGTGGGTTAGTTACGAATGACGTTCGATGGAGGGATTATGTAGAGACTTGTGAGGACTAAGAATTCTCTAGAAGAGAGATGATGAGAGGGAGTATTTGGAGAGTACGATGATCTAGGATTACCTTCACAATAGGATATTATTTGGAAGGCTTTATCTCTATTCATTGACTTGGTGTCTGTTTGTATATGTGGAAATCTCTTATTTCTCGAACGGTCAAATTTACTTCGTGAGCGGATCCCTCGGAAGATTTTGAAAGTCAAGATGTTAAGGAAAAAGTGATTGTCTGGTTAGTGAGGTTACGGCAAATCCGTTCAGGAGACATAGAAAAATAATGCGGATAGGGTGGCGCGCGGCAACAATCTAGTATCATATTATTGGTATAAAGTTAGTGAGCAGTATTTTGTTTCTTTCGATAAGGAAGGATGGATGGTTCATAGATAGTTTGTGTATAATGTATGTGTTGCCTTAGGGTTTATGGGGGCTTAGCTTGTCAGGTAGTTAGTATTTGTTTATGTGTTGTGTGTATGGATCACGTAAACATCGATACCCTATAATAGAATAGAACGAAGTAGCATAATTTAAGATTTATGAGATATGAGGTAGTATAGGGAAGAGGATATAATGAGGTTGGGCACTGCGCTAACCCAGGTGGAAAGCTGAAGATGATAACATGAAGATTATATGTGTAGAGTAGCTCTATAGGAGTGTAGTGGGAGGAATTGGCAAGAATGAAGCCGGAATTGTTTGCGTTCACACGACCGAAGCGCTTAGGCAGCTGCCTCGGTCACGCACCCTTGGTCAACACAGCGTTTATTAGCATTTAAACAAACTCCGCATAGCACAACGCTGCAGGGCTGTCGAGCCGGACAGCGGGGCATCCGGGACGGGAGTTGATCTCGGCTATCCGTTATCTCGGATTACTGCTTTAAAACATGCGACAACAACGCACATATTCACAACTTGTGATTGAGATTTAGCTCTACTAAACGAGAACTCTCTATCTATGGTTGCGAATGTTCTATGAGGGAATAAAAAGTCAGGTTTGTATATGTTCAACGCGGTTATTCGTTGGTCCATATGATAAATAGCAGACAAGGTTATGAAATTTTTTGGTTAGATATTATATGTGCTACTATTATTAAATGTTTTTACACTTGGTGTCTAAACCATGCTCTCACAATGAGGAAATATGGCTTGGAACAGCGCTTATGAGCACTGGTTTTGGGTCTATGCATCTTAGCTATCTATCATGGAGGTGTGTAAAATTATGCATGGGCACCGTCGGGTACTAATGTGAATTTTGGGTGTGTCAGACACGGTCATCTAGTCAATAGAGTGCTGGCGCGACTAGAGCTTGGATCTCGCGCGCATTTGCGTACGCTGTAATGCACGCCAATTAATCGCATCTTAGTCTGTCACATGTCAGACGCAGCATAAATGGTTCCGCTTGTTCACGAAGGGTGGAAACAGTTGGGTTATGTTTAGCCACATATATTGTCGGAGTCACTCTTAAGGCAACGACTACTCTTTTGTGCCATCCATGGGGTGTTGCTCCGCGGCAAACGGCAACTCGGGAACTTATTTTGTTATAATGCAAGTTCATTAACACGATAATAGGGTAGGTTTACGATGTTATAGAGCTATGCTAGATATCATATGGTGGACAATATGACTTTTATAGGGATATCTTCGGGGCATAATAAGTGGTTGAATTTCGTATTATAATCGTATTTTATATTTGTTACGCTGTGCTAGGTTAACTTATTATACTGGAGTTTTTATAGGATATGGGAACTTATGGTTATAATATGGTATAGTATAAGTTATATTATTATTCGTTAATACAGTAAAGGATGGTGTTAGTGTTTTTGTCATTGTAAAATTTATACTTTACTTCATAAGCTTCTGGTATAATATTAGCATATGTTAGCTTTATAATTTATGCGTAAAAAAAAAGTTACGTTAGCATATATTAATTATGTATAGTATAATATAATGAATACTTTAATTTTTGTAATACTAATGTATTTATATTACTACGTAAATGGTTACATCGATTAATTGATGACCCTGAATCTATTAATCGATTAAGATATCACTAAGGTCGTGGGGGTGGGTTAGGCGAGTGGTGATATGAGGAGGTAGTGAACGGCTGGGCTTAGTATATTTATACCTGATTTATCATTGACTATTTAAATTCGTATAACTATTATTCACTTATTATTACTTATATAATATATATAATGATATTTTATATTTAATAAAATAGAACTATTATTTTTAATGTGATCTATGAGTTATCTGGAACTCTGACCTCATCCACTATGCTTTTATTGTTTATTACTAATAACTCTAATATTGTTGAAAGCATAAGTGATGGTAATGGCTCCAAAATTATCTCGTTATGAGGGAGAGATTATGATGTTTCTATAGTATGTTCATAGAGTTAGTTGATATTATTTGATTAAATATTATATGAATTATTGATAAAAACTTGTGTAATATAGTTTTTAGCTATATTATTGTTATGTGATAAATAGTATTGTAGTTTAGATCGGAAACTTATGATATATGATATTACATTTATTTAGACCTTATATAGTTACCGTGTCAATGTAAGTAATTTTATTCAATATAGTTAGGAGATTCATGCACTTTGGAATAGATAGGATCTTGTAACTATTATTTTGTTTATGTGTCTGTTGTTATGCAAGTGTTTAGTTGATATTTTTAATACTTTGAGCTCGTTTTTGAAAATGTGAGTGTTACTTAATAATGAATTTATGTTTTTCCAGATTTTATATAATTATAGTCGTACGGTTTATATATTAGCCGTATAGAGTTTGTGGGTGTTTTGTATCTCTAAATTTCCACATTTATGTATAATATAATATACTGGGTATTTCGAGAGTTCTATTTATATTATTCTCAGAATAATATTTTCAACGGATATGACTCCTTTTATATTTAATATTAAAATATTCGCACAGCTTGTCATAATTCTCAACAGTATTCATATATATTTATTACACACGTTAAGGCCTCATTATTATTGTTGCTTGATGAAGGTGTTACTCATCGGCTCGAGATTACGAGATACTTCTCTACACTCGGAAATTGTCACTTTAACTTGAGCTTAATGCTTGTTGTTAATTATTTCTGTATAAAAATGTGATTCTATTGTATGGTATAGTTTTGAGGAATTGTTTTATGAGTATAGAATACTGCTCTACTTGAAAAAGTGTGAATAGGTTTTATTTAAGCCGTATCCTATTATTTTGTACGTGACTCACTGTATCCTCTTAGTTGGTGAGCTCATTCATCATGTTAGCTCATAATGATTATGGTGAGATATACTTTGTTAATTGTTTAGTAATTGATACTTTCTTACTATATTTTACGTATTTACGTATAGAAGGTGTGTTTAGTTTGTACTACGATCTCTTGTTTTTCTGCATTTATGGCATATTATACAAATTTTATGTTTTAGTGTTCCTTAGGTAATTAGCTTTATATGAGTTTAGCTTATTAATTATATATGTGTAAACACTACAATGTTAATCATATAGCGATATAATAATTCTATTTGCTTTTCGTGAGGTGGGTAAGATCTAATTTTCTGTATGAGTATCGTTAAATAATAGAATTTTTTTTGTATACTTATATTTATATATTAGTATATATACCTGAAATTGGTACTTGTATAACTCACTTACGTGATATTATATTGATGTACTTATCGGGTACTGAGATTTCGAGAGTAACTATGACAGTATAGTGAGCACTTATCGATGAGAGTGTGTGAGTAATAGGTTTCCACGTTGGTAACGGTTATTGGATATAGTGTAAATACTGTGAGGGGTTGTGGGCGAGGTACTGAGTGAGGCCTGGTGGTATTATTAGAGAAATATTTAATATGAGTGATCATAAATTATATATTATTATACTGATCTTTATTCATATTATTCTTATATCTATAATATTAATGAGTAATAATAATCTATTATTCATCCTTCTTATTATATACTGAGTGTGTGATGTAATCAATATTTCTATAGTTTAACTAACTAATCTTTAGACTATAATATTTATTCTTTTTTATGTATCTTACTCTCACTC
>JABUQX010060583.1:22500-47125 GCA_015478945.1 Trachelipus rathkii
TATTAATACTAATAATATTAATATCATATAATATATAATAATATATTATTATATTATATTAATATTAATATATATTATATATATATAATCTATTATTATATTATATATATAATTATATATATATATATTAATATATTATATCATATATATTTATATATTATAGATACTTAATCAAGTATCTCAATCTTTTCATGTTACTATCACTAAGCTTAAAATCTATGGAAAATCAATACTTACTATCTATGATTTATTCGAAATTAATCATTAAATGCACCTATTCAGACTTACTTTATATATGATACAATGTCTGGCTTTCGAAATATATATATTATATATAATTATATTATTATATATATATATTATATTATATAATCTATATATATATAATATATTATATATATATTATAATATAGATATATTATATATATATATATATTATATATTAATATTAATTATATATATTATTAATATATTATTATATAATTTTATATGTAATATATATATATATATATATATATTATATTATATATATATATAATAATTATATATACATATATATTATATATATTATTATATAGTATACTCATATAAAATTCTAGTAGTCTTGAGAATTAAAGAGGACTCAATAATAATATATTTTGAATTTTTACATAATATTTCGTTATCCATTCTGTATACAATCTCGATGTACTATTGTAGTTTAATATTATAGTAAGAAATTTTACCATTTTTACCTAGGAAGGTGTTTAGCATATTAATAATGGCAGACGCGTATTCACTTAGTGCTACGTTCTGCATGAGTGTCTGCTGTAGGTTGTGTGTGTTGTCGTGTGTTTTTTTTTATTATTTAAGATTTGGGAGTGAAGTCATATTAATTACTTGTTGTTATCAGTGTTCTAATTCTTCATATTTCTGTTAAGTGTTTTATTAATTATAATAATAAGGAAAACTACTTATATGGAAAGAAATTCGTCCATTATAAGTCAAGTATTGCTAATGTGTTAAAATTTTGACGTTTAATATTTGTCTAAGTTTTAGGTTTCAATTAATGTCACGATCCTTAATTTTCTATTCTTAATGCTTTTGTAAGTATTTTCATTTTAAAGTTTTAAAATAAAGCGGGGACTATATGCTATTTCGTTTAGGGCAAGTATTTTTTTTATTTAGGAGAGTTTTCAGTTTTTAGATTGCAGTTTTATGTTAGTTTTTTTTTTATCACGTAAGTTAATTTTTAGATTTTTGTCAAGTTAGTTTTAATTAGGTTCTGCAGCTTAGTCGAATTTGTCCCAGAGTAGAAACTAATTTTTAGTTGCCTTTGTTTATTTATTAAATTTTTATTATTTACACTGTAGAGTTTTTTCAAATCTTAATAAATTTTATTTTTTTTTTTTTTTTGACCTTTTGGTTATTTTTTCTTATTTCTTTAATTCATGCACATCTCTCTTCCTATTCATTTGTTATATCTTTATCACGAAGAAAACGTGGTATCTTTTATTATTTTTTGATCATTTTGTTTTTTTTTTTTTTTTTTTTTTTTTTTTTTTTTTTTTTTTTTTTTTTTTTGTTTTTTTAGTTGTTTGTTTATTTTTTATATTTACACTGTAGAGTTTTTTCAAATCTTAATAAATTTTAGTTGTTTTTTTTAAGTTTTTTTCTTCATTATTTATTTTTATTTGTTAGTAAGAATAGGCGGTTCTCGCGGTCATTGCCATATGTCGTAGGGGAAGGGTGGGCACAGTCGGGGGTTTACTATTAACTTTCCTAATGTCAATGGCTTTCTACCTCTCTTCTTAATATATTACTTCTGTCTGAGACCCAGCTTACCAGAGATTTCTTCTCTAATAACCTAAACATCTCTAACTATAAATGATTTCACGATCAGCGACTGAATGGGGTAGTCTGTGCCTATATAAACATAAATACTCCTGTAACACGTGGTCATGAATCTTCTAATTTCGATGTTCTATGGGTTAAAATCTTTCTTCCTGCTACTACCATTATCTTTTGCTTCTGCAATTGCTCCCCTAACGAACAGATTTTCCTGTCTTTTTTTGAATACCATAAAAATTCTCATTAGATTGTTACATCTTCTCACCCAAATGCTGAGGTCCTCTAATTAGAGGATTTCGACGCTCATCACACTGAGTGGTTGGTCTTTTCTTATGCTGATACTGGTGGGAAGGATGCTAAATTATTCATTATTTTTAATGATCTGAGACAGTTGATTTGAAAACCTACACATATACCAGATCGCCCCAAAATGTTCTTGAACACGTTCGACTTATTTTTCACCACTACTCTTTCTCGATACAATTGTACAATTTTCCCACCTATTAGTAACTCTGACTATAATCTTGTAGCTCTTACCTAAATTACTTTCTCCCAAGCAGCTCCACCATACCCCAAATGCACTTCTGGCACTTTAATCGAGCTAATTAGGGGCCATCACGTTGATCATTTACTAACTACTGTTGGTATGAATATCCAATCACTCTAAGTAATTTTCATTCTGTTTGTAATCGTTGCAGGAATATTAATCGACAAGTTAAACGTACATTCACCGAAAGGAAGTACGCTCACCTTCTTGGTTCTCTTACTGATAAAGATTTTTGGCCTCTTGTCAAAACATCTCAAATAACTTCTGTAAATCTGCCTTTCCTCCTTCTTATTCGCTCTGATGATCTGTAGCTAACACTCCTTCTGAAAAGGCTATTCTCTTTGGCCTCCTTTATCCATTCAATTCTACCGTGGAAGATTCTAGCATCTCTCTTCTTACTTCCTTCTTCTTTCAGGTGTCCCATCTCTGCCTGTGATTACACAGGATCAGAGATATTTGGGATCCTGAGATCTATGAACGTCGAAAAGGCTAGTGGATCGGATGGCATTCCTCCACGTGTTTTGAGGGAGTGTGCTTCTGAAATGGCACCTTAGCTCGTTCAAATGTACTCTCTTATTCCTATTGCTAATACTTTCCATCAGTGCTGGGAGTGCCCATATTTTAAATCGAGCCCGAAGAAGGGTAGCTGCTCTCGACCTAACTATTGACCTAGAGTTATCACTTGTATTGTCTAAAATCTTTGAAACTCGTCTCAACTCTCATTTCATAGGCCATCTAGATTCTCATTCTTTTCTTTCTCATCAGCAGTATGGCTTTCGCTGTTCTAGGTCATCTGGTGACATACTATCCTATCTCACAGATTTATGGTCTTCTGCCCTTAGGGATTATGACATAGCCTTTGATCGGGTGTGACACACGTCACTACTTTCCAAGCTCCCTTCCTTTGGATTTCCTCCCATTCTTTGCCTACTTATGTTTAGCTTTCTTTCAGATTGTACCATATCGGCACTTGTTGATGGAGCATCCTTTTCCTCATTTTCTGTCAATTGTGGTATTCCTCAAGGTTCTGTTCTATCTCCTACTTTATTCTTACTTTACATCAATGATTTTCTCGTTGCACTTCTAACTCTGTTCACTCTTATGTCGATGATTCAACTCTCCATTATTTTTTTAGTTTCAAATATGCTCCCGCTTTTGCATTTTGACTTACTTCTCGACTTCAGTTTCCGATTCTATTCTTGCCGATCTGGATAGGATTTTCCGGTAGGGCGCTTCAAACTGGTGAAATTTTACTTATTAAAAACTCAAAATCTTCACATCTCTTCCTTATCTTTTTCGACGGCTCTGACGTCTTGTTTATTAATAAAGTAAAGATTCTTGGCTAAACAAATTGTCTTGGAAACCTCATATCAAAACTGTTGCTACTGTGACCTCAAAGATGCTGGCAAGTTCTGTTCAGGCAGTGGGAATTCTTTTCTTCTGAACAGTTACTTCAGTTTATAAGGGTCTTATCCTCCCTTGTATGGAATACTATTCTCAATTTGGGGGGATCCAATTTCACCAGCCTTTTGGATAGGGTTAGGTCTAAGGTTAAAAGACTAATTAGTTGTCCCCTACTTTCAAACTCCCTTAACTATCTATCTCTGCGACGTGACGTTGGTGCACTATCTTTTTTTTCTACAGGTACTACTACAACGGTAGGTACTCGAGGGAATTGACCTCTCGCATTGCACAGCTACAGCGTCACCCTCGTATCACAAGGGGTGCTCTTCTCACACACGAATTTTGTGTGAATATTGAAACCCCCAGCCTTGCTTGTTGTGGTGACTCCTTCTTTCCATCCACCTCTTCTCTGTGGAACTCCTTACAATCTTATGTTTTTCCTGCTGTATTTAATCTTCCTCTCCTCAAAACCTTCGTCTGTGCTCACCTGAAAGACATGCGATATGCTTAGGTTTGAGAGATTTTATTTTTCTTACTATTTTGCCCCCCCCCCACCCATTGAAAAGGTCTCTGCCAGTTATTGGTGGTAACCTATAAAAAAATTGGGGGAAATTCAGATCAGTGATCAATATGACACAAAAGCTGCTCTTGAAAGTTTGTAAGTAAGGAAAATAGATGAATAAAAAGAGCACAAGATTTTGTCAGTGCATATAAGAATGAACATAGTGTAGAAGTTAAGCTTTGGATTATATAGTTGGACAGTCAAATAACTAAACTATGCTTAAGCACACGTCACTCGATCTCCAAAGGATGAGGTGTACTACCAGAAAGTTCCGAAAGCAAGTGTCCATTGTAGTATAACGAAAGTAATGCACCAATTTGATGAACAGAAAGGTGTTTCAAAGAGTCCATTAAAGTTGATGAGTTAACAAAAGCTTATTTCAAAGAGATTTGTATAACTGGAGCCAGCCATCCCAGATGCGTGAATCGTACTCCACACAAGGACAAAAGAGTCCACTTGCAGAGCACGCATCTGGTGGAGTGAGAAAAATTTCTAATGATTTCTCAGAGCACCCAATCCAACCTGTTAAAAGTGCGCAAGTGACTAAAATAACGTGATCCATCTAAAAAAAGATAACGAGAAAATAAAATTCATATATAGTGAAGGGTAGAGGAATTTTTGCGTAATGTATTTTCGAAGAATATGTTCTATAGTTGTGCAGAAGATATGATGCATCGGAAACAAACGCGTTTTTTTAGTCCTAGTTAGCGATATGACAAAGATCAGAGGCATCTGATAAAGGGCTACCAATCTAACGTCGGCAACTTGAAATTGGAAATGGTGTTTTCCAAAGTGAAATAAATAATATAGAGTATAATCTTGCTGGCATTTCCCACGTTAAAGTTATTTTATAAGCTCTGTGAATTAAGGTTTTTATTATTCCACTTGATGTAACCAACGGTGTTAGAATTTCAACATTCTTTTGCGTTCATTTTCTTTTTACGGACATATTAAACTCTGAAATTATCATAATTGGCTTTATTTAGATTTTGTTATTTTCATCCCCATTTATCTACTCAGCTTGATATAACTAATCTTCAGGTCTTTGTAGTTCTGAGCCAGTCCAATTCAATTTCCCCACATAAAACAAGTTCTATTACTCTTGATTTTGATTTACTTTAATCACAGTAATTTAAATTTCCGTTCTCCCCTTTATCCCATTCATAATATTTTACTTCCGCCAGGCCAAATCCCTAAATATACCCATCTTTTATTGACTCATTTTTGATGTATCCCAACTATCATCATCATCATGTTTTTTACTCCCAAATATTTAAAGCTTCATCTTTTCTTTTTTTCTAATATTCTCCCAATTTTTGTAAATTTAATCTCTTTTATTTCTCGACCATGAATTTCTATCATTAAAAGTGAATAATTTCTTTTATAGCCTGCATACCAATATAATCATCTGAATAGTTATTCATCCCCAATTATCCCTGATTTAAATTCCCTTTCGCAATTTCTCCAAATTGAAAAAGTTTTTTCTCTTCTCCTTTTACCTATGACTACCATTTTCCATCCATACTTTATTTACCAACAGCAATTTATCTCTTAGATGCTCTTACGTACCAGTTTTCTTGCCCCGTCCTATCAATCCCATAAACCGCCCTTATTCAGTTTCCAGGAGTGTTCTTTGTGTCTTGCTGCCCTGTAGGAGGGACCACAAAAACCTCTCTTTATATCCTTTCTGAAGGTATGCTGTTTTTTTTAACATCTAACAATAGGCTAAATTGGATATTATGATATCATCATTATTAATAGTTAGAGTTTAAATCCCTCAGCCGATATGGTAGGTGCTTCACATGGTGTGGTTATTGTCCAACTTTTCCAATGGAAACTTTTCACTAACCAATCTTGCCTTCAATAACGACCCCATTCTCTCTTTCCTTTTGATTCACTATCCACCCTGTTTTAACAGGCACATCAATTCTTCTTTCAACCTTTCTACAGAGAGTAATACTCTTATTCTATCTTTATTCTGAACTATCCAATTCTCTCTTTTTTTGCTTGTATTTACATCTTCTTCTTGTATAGCCCGCATCCGAGTTCATCAAATTTACCATGAAAAACACATTTCCCCTTTCAATCATTGGGCAAGCTCTTCTTCTTTCCTTATGTACTCCTTTACATCATATAAACCCAGAGGATCCATTCCAATATGTTCTTTCATACAGTTTTTTTTATATATCCCTTATACTTTGAATATGACCGAAAGTCCATCGTATCTGGCTCCTCTCCTTTTGCCTAATAAACTCAATCTTATCCTTCTCCATTTCCTCGTCCCCCTTCCAGATCTATTCACTTGTATATTTTTCTCCTGAGGATTTCTTTATGGCCTTTACAGTTTAACACTCTTTGATCCCTTCGATGTTCTTCATGTTCTTCCTGTTTCCTCTTCCTCACGTGTTTCCTATATATAATTATATATAATTTAATACCGTGCTGTGTTCCAGATCTCCGTATGTAGGTATCATGCTTCAATAGTTTCTCCATTTGAGATTTTATGTTCAGCTGTATTTTCTTCATCAAATTCTTCGTCGTTCTATACTGACAATGCTTTTGTGAATTATTCATATTCTATTGTGTAATGTGAAATTTCACCTCTCTCATATCAATCTCGCGTATGGACCTACCCATAAAATAGGTTTCCCCATATCCCTATGACTTATCCAGAGATCCTTTTCTTCCATTGTAAATTTTCGTTATCTTTATTTTTTCTATATAAAAGATTTCTTAGAAGATTCTGCTAATCCTCCAACTTATGATGTCTAACATTTCTCTTTAAGGCTTTTATTCATTTTTACAATCTACGCATGTGTTCGTCTACCTTTTTCCTATGGTGATATTTGTCAGCATAACATAAGTTCCCTCAACCCTGGATTTCCTCTCTAGTTTCTCGTTTCTAGTCGGCGGAGTAGAATTTTGATAGTGTCTTCTAATGGAGCTCTCCTGCTCCTGGCCCAGCTATTTCTTCCAAAAACCTTCTGTAATGGAGAAAAACCATCACTCAGAAAAACCATCATTCATGATCGTTTCATTCTTTGCACATACTATCCAGTGCAAGATCCATTTTTTCCCTCCTATCTTTTCTTCTTTCATTTTTCTTACTCTTTTATTATCCCCACCATTTTCTCGCATTTCCCATTACTCCAAGGGCTTTCACTCGCTATACTTAATAATTCTATCCCCCATTGATTGGTAAATTCCACAAACTCCGTTTTGGAATTCTCTTCCTCCATCTGTTAAAAAATTTTCCGATATAAAGAGAGGTACCCCAAATAACGCTTCAATCCATTTTTCCAACACCACTATTAATTCTTCTGTTCTTTTTGTCTGATTTTTCCCATTTTCAATTTTGAAAAAAAAGTCTGTGTCCCAATAGGGTGGGAAAGGAAAAAAACAGCAAAAAATTTGTTTTTTGTATTGTTTTGATTACCTTTTTTTCAATTAAGTTGTGGAATTTTACAATATTGAACAATGACTTATACTTATAAATTGTTATACAAATATCTACTAAAAATTTGGACATGTTTGTGGATTGTCTTTCCCAATTTCCTGTACAGAGGTGGAAGAGCCCCGGAGTTTGGATATCGTCAAAGATTGTTTATGGGGGATTTTCATATCTTAATTTATTTGTTTATTATTCTGAATTTGAGTATTCATAATTATTTTGTTGTGCATTCGAATAATGTTTCTTTTACTCATAAACTGTTCAGCTAATTCACAGTAACATTTTTATCATAATGAATATTTATATCAGGAATTTAGAAAATGCTCCACATAGGCTCAAAAAAATCGTAGTAAGTAAGAATGGACACTATACTTATATTCAGAGAGGGAAAATTAAAGGTTATGCAGAAGGACAACT
Organism: Trachelipus rathkii; assembly: GCA_015478945.1. Taxonomy (NCBI): domain Eukaryota; kingdom Metazoa; phylum Arthropoda; class Malacostraca; order Isopoda; family Trachelipodidae; genus Trachelipus; species Trachelipus rathkii. The sequence goes on from JABUQX010060583.1 coordinate 30,712, forward strand.
CATCACATGAAATATAACTCTTTGTTGTGATTCTACGTTTGCAGCTATCATCTAACTGTATAATTAATTTATTGGCAGGAAGATAAATCTTGAAAGACGACCATTGGATCGGACGGCCGAAACCTGCTCAAGTATAATACTAATTAAGGCAGCTAAGTTTAAGAGTCCTGTTTACTGCCCCTTGCTCCTTCACCACTGTCTCCATCACACGGGATACTTCATACGACTAAGATATCAGACTTATCAGTCTATGCAAATTAAATGTGGCTATCAAGAGCTTGATGTCCCAGTGGATAAAGATGAGCTTGACCTAGTAGCCAACAGCGCCACGAGAATAGTCAAGACTGCGAGATATGTAGGTAGAGTACTGGAGGGTCTGAACGGATGGGGAAGCTAGTGGAACATTAGTGTTTGGTGATTTATCAAAAGTTGATATGTTCCCAAAGCCAAATATATTCGTTCAATTAGGGTCATTCACTCATCTCCCTTCCTTCATTTAACAAAGGAGTAAATATAGATTCGTTATCAATATTTTGATTTCATAGTAGGGTGAGCATTGTTGCATAAGAAAATAAATTTTCTGAACTTGGTATTGAGTTCTACAAATTTTTTTTTTCGATGCTATACATATACTGTGATTTATTAGGAGGGGGTATTTTCAGAAAAATTAATCAACGGTTTTATAAAATAAAAATAATATATAGGAACAGTCAAAATTACAAAAAGGTCGATCGGAAATTCGTCTCATCGACTAAGATGAAGCAAACATAAAAGGGGGGAATCTGTAAAGAAAATTTTTTATAATTATAAATTGTGTTTATTATAAGTGCACGTAAAATTGTTATAAAGAAATGAAAATTATAAAATTATAATCATATGATATATATATATAACATATATTATAGTCTAGAAATAGTATAATATATATATATTATATATATAAATATATATACTATATTAATATAATAGGATAATATATATATATAATAATTAATATATATAGATTAATATATATAAGTTAAGTATATAAATTATATATAATCTATATATAGGATATATATATATAAATATTAGTAATATATATATATTATATATATATAAATATAGATAATATATATATATATATATATATAGATTAATAATTAATATATATATATTATATATATATATATATATATAATATATTACTATATATATATATAAATAAATATAATATATATAGTAATATGTATAATATAAATATTATATATATATATAATAATTATTATATAAATATATATCATATTATTACATAATTAAATTACATACACCAAAATAAGAGTTATTATATATATATATATAATATATACCTTAATATAATAATTAGTATATATATAGATATATATATAGTATATATATATAATAATAATATAAATCATATTATATATAATTATAATATATAAACCGATATATATATATTAGTATATATATATAGAATATAATATATATGAATATATATAGATATATATATTATGAATATATATATATATATATAATATATAAAGAGATAGATATATAAGGATATAGATATTATAAGAGATATATTATAATAAATCATATATTTATATATAATATAATAAATTATAGAATATATTATATATATAAAATATGATATATATATAATAAATAGTATATATTATAATTATAATAATATATATATATGAGAAATATAATATCTATAGTATATAATTATTAATCAGCTATGATTTTATACTAAGGTATTCCTAATATAATTCTTATGCTTCGGGACATTCTCAGTCAGCTGAACACACGAGGAGGAGACGCCAACATTGCGATTGTCAGAGTTGCCGATTGTCGAATGACACTCCCACTTACTACTAGCGTTATAAAGTAAATAAATCATATAACACAAAAATCACTAAGCCACCTAGACGCTTATCTTATGGTTACCGCCCCTCTTATACACCCATCTTTGTACGAATAAACTTCGTCACCTGCTTCCATAATAGTGTGATATCACGGGACTGAGTAAGGATCTACATGTCCCTCCAAACAATCTGTAGGGGGGAACTGACCTGCGCTGCTTCTTTTTGAGCTGGGAAGTAGGAAAGAGATTGTCGAATATGCTCGTTGGTCGTCGGCTTATCTATTCTCCCTCTGCGTCATTATCTTGTATTGAGAATAAAAGACTCGTATTGCGATGCTTGCAAAAGTGTAAGCATTGGTTTACTTCATGGAGGTAATCGGGATAATGCGCGTGCCGAAATGTCCTCCGGAATGTATTTATGAGGCAAATGACATTAAATCATCCATCGCTTCGTTGTGAGCGAGCTACTGCCTAAATTCGGTAGAGATGCCGCGTCCAAATACCACATCCTAGAGGAACCGTAAAAACGAAGACTCAATCAAACATCTGACGTAGCTCAATCTACGTAAAACGTGGAGAAAGGGCAGGCTCCTCTAACGACTGCTCACCAACATATCCATGAAAGAATTGAATCTCAGAGAGCTGTCATTAGAGTCTAGTGATGTCAAGAAGAGGGAAAGGCATTGATGGTTTGAGGTAGAAGAAAATGATTATGGAAATGGTTCCAGTACGTGAGTTTTAGGAAACTTTGACGGATTAAGGAAAGCATGCGCTGGAGTTCTCAAATTCTGTACATGTAGTGTGAAACTCTCTCTCTCTCTCTCTCTCGGTCCCTACGTCATCTCTCAATCTCATACACTGCTCTCATGTGCATCTAGCTCTCCTCGATCCTCTCTCTCTCTCTCTCTCTCGTCTCTCTGTCTCTGATTCTCTCGGATCTCCCTCATGCTCTCTCCTCTCATTCTGCTCTCTCTCATCTCTCATCTCTCTCTCTGCTCTCTCTCTCTCTCTCTCTGTCCTCTCTTCCTCTCTCTCTCCTCCTCTCTCTCTCTCTCTCCTCTCTCTCTCTCTCTCGCTCTCTCTCCTCTCTAATCTCTCTCTCTGCTCCTCTCTCTGTCTCCGTCTCTCTCTCTTCTCTCTCTGCTCTCTCTCTCTCATTCTCTCTTCTCTGCTCTCTCTCTCTGCTTCTCTCGTTCTTTACTGCTCTCTGGGCTCTATCTGGGTCCTCCGACTTCAGATCCGATTACAACTTCCTCGTCTCTCTCTCTCTCTCTCCCTCTCTCCTATGCCTCCACTTACTCCATCTCTCCTCTCTCTCGAGCTCGTCTCTACGTCTCCTCTACCTCACATCTCTCTCTCTACATCTACTCCTCTCTCATCGTACATCATCTCCTCCTCTCTCTCTCTCTCTCTCATCTCAAAAACACAAGACTCGTCTCCTCTCTTCTCTCCTCTCTCTCTCTCTCTCTCTGCTCTCTCTCCATCTCTCATCTCTCTCTCTCCTCTCTCTCTCTCTTCTCTCCCATCTCTCTCTCTCTATCTCTCTCTGCTCCCATTCTCACTCTACTTTGCTCTCTCTCTGCGAATCTTATCTCTCTCTCTCTAATCCAATTTCTCTTTCTCACTGCCTCTCTCTCTCTCTCATCTCTCCTTTAATATACATAAAAATATTGAGTAAAGTATATATATATATATATAACTATTATATATGTATATATATAATAATATATAATAGAATTATTATAATATATATAATTATAGATATAATATATAATAAAATATATATATGCAGAAGGCAGTCATAAGCCCAAGGGTCCTTCTTTGTCAAATTCAAATGGATACAGCCTGCTCTGAAGGTGATTTACAAAACGGCACTGGGCGGATTTAAATCGGGGTGTTGGTGGTGTGGTATTTAAAAAGGTTTGGCGAGGAGACACCGTATTTCTCTGAACTAACGTTATTTATTATTTATATTATTTATTATATTATAGTATTATTATTTTTATTATTCATTATTATTATTATTATTAAGTGTATTAGTAATTAATTTATTATATTATTATAAGAAACTGAAAATTTTTAGTGTATATTTGTCGATAGTCAAGCGTATGTAAAAATAAAGGTTGAAATGATTGGAAACTTGTACAGACCCCGCCCACAGAAATTATTATATTCATTAATATTTATTAAATATATTATATTATTATTATTATTATTATTATTATTATTATTATAGTATATTTACTTACATGATTATGAATAATATTATATCTTAGGTTCTCTTACCTTTTAGGTTTGTCGGTTTATGGCCGATTGCGACACTTCCGTTCGCACGTTTTTACTACGTCCATTTCTCTACTTTGGTGTGTTTATATAATAAAAGAATTTATCTATTATCATTGAAAGATCTTTCTTTCGACTACTACAATTCATATCTCAATAATCAAAGTAAAAAAATTTACACAAAGAGTCACTCAAAGATACACGGTCACTTGAGTCAAAATGGTGTATTTGTCAAAGTAAGGATTCGAAACGCCAACTCTTCTCATACAGTGCGGATCAAAACATAAGCAAAACATTCATAATTTTTTTTCTGCCCTTAATCTATGAAACTGACAACTCAACTCTATGCAAAAATATCTAAAAAAAGCCAGAAAATAGACAAAATAACCGAGTTATGTAGGCGAGGTCTAAAAGTGCGACTAATCAGTCGCATCCGGACTCAAAGGTGTCACTTTTGAGTTTTGTCATCGACTCATTCTATATAAATATAAGATAATATACATTAAGTTTTTTAAAAGTAATTATTAATAAATGATTATATGATTACAAATGTAGAAATTACATATTTAAGTTATGTAAGAGTAGAAGCCTACAACCAGCAGTCAGCAGGGTACAAACCTACTGTTTAAAATTAACGAAAAACATTGATAATAATATAAGTGAAAAAGAGTATACTGCATATATTTATTAATAATCATAAGGGAATATTGTTTAATTTCAAAGTATCCCCTTAATATTTGAAAAATGAAAAATATCAGAGTGAAATATCATATTTAGCCTCTTTTATTTTAAAAAATACATTTAATGAAAAAAATGAAAAACTTGAAAAAATAAACGATTTGAAAAGTTGTGTCCGAGTATCAAATCCAATTTTGACATTCTTCAATTTAACCTCAACAGCTCGTCCTTTATTTAATGCCACCACCTTCATAAATTTTTTGATCAATGCCATCCCCACATCGGTTTGATTGTGCCTTTTTGTATTTTTTACATATGTGCACTCCTTCACATACCTTTTTCAATTATTCCAGTTTTCCCTTTTTAATTGATCAAACGTAAGGAATGATCTGAAAATGCCTTTAATCAATCATTTTCTTTTTACTTACCCATTGTAGGAACAAGATTACAGTTGGAAATGTAACTTCATGCAATTTCTTCGAAATTTTTCATTTCATTTTCCCCAAAGATCTTCTCTTTATTTAGATTAAACCATATTACTCCCTTCATTTTTTCTTATCCCGTTAATTTCACCCTTTAAATGTCTTGTTCAGTTCATCTTATACATATATTTCTTTCTTCATTAATTTAAATGATTTACCTTGTCATCTCCCATTGCCGTTTGGACTTGCATAGTGATGATTTTTTAACACCTTTAATTTCCCAATCAACCAAATTATATTTCCTATCACCTGTTTCCAGCATTGAATTATTCATTTTATCTGTAATATTCATCATATTTGTTATTAAAGTTTTTTTCCCCAAACCAATAATTGGTCTTAATTTCTCTTTCTGTTCCCTTCATCCTTTTAATTTCCTCAACACTGATAGACCCTATCACTCTGCTTAGTCATAATTCTCCAATTACTGTAACTTCGAACAGTCCAATGTATCTATTATACCACCACTACATCATCCCATGGATCCTACCTCAGATACATTTATCCTCTACCTAGCAGTACCATTTCATCGTGATTTCCTTTCTTTCTCCAGTGTACAATATTTCAAATGACCCCCTTTCTCCGCCACATCCATGAAAACATTTATACTTTCTTTAAAAACGACATTTATTGCCTCATGTCCTTCTATTCCGCAACCCTTACAATTCTTTTTGTTAATCTCTTTCAGGAAATTGTTACCTCTATGACCTTCCTCTATAACATCCATAAACAAAATGACCTTTCCTATCCACCTTTCTCCTTCACCCACCATTGGATTCTAACTGTTCTCATATTTTCGTTCATTCTCTCTCCTAAAACCCCTCTTAAAACCTGACAAACTCTTTGATATATTCACCTTCCATCCGACCCTGGATTGACTATCTTCTCCCATGTCAATTCAATCTTAAACCACTGTAAACTGACCATTAACAAGCCTCTCCTTTGGCTCTTCACTCAAAGCATCCATCCCTGTGGCCATACTTTTTCTCAATACAGCAATTAATTTCATTCAATCTTTCACCGTTTCTCCTTCTTTCTCTCTATCTTTAGTACCACACTCATATTCTCAATCTTTTCTCGTTTCTCATCCATCCTATATTTTTTATCCAGAATATCTATTATTTTCTTCAATCCTTCTTTCTCAGTTTATATCCTCTCATCGATAATCTTTTACATAACTGCCAAGGTTCCCCTGATGAAAGGCGATTCCTTTTGCTTATCCCTGGATATTTTTCTATCTCTTTCACACCCCAAAAAAAACAAAACCCCCCCCCATTTTCTTTCCCCAAAAAAAAAAACTTTTCCCTTCCATTCAAGATATTCTTCCCTATTCCCCTCAAACTTTGGACATCTATCACTTCTTCGTTTCCATTATGTTTGATAAATTAAAACTGATTAATCTACTCTTAAATAATTACCTAGAGATTCCCAGATAACGATCAGTCAACCCCAATAACTTTTCTAATAGTTATTCTCGATCCCCACACGTGCAGGGAACCAGGACCCCTATTATTATTATTAAGGTTGAATCCCCTAATCTGTCTAGTCTCCCTAGTCTCTGATCCTCCTTCCGTTGACCTTATGACCTTATAAACTGTCTTATCCTCTATCTCTATTATCCTCTATGTTTTATTCGACAACTTCTGATTAATTTTATTCATTGTTCAACTTTATCTATTCCTGCCAATGAGGAAAGATAGATTTACAAAAAAGCAAGCTAATAAACCTGAATACCCCGAATTTGCACTTAGAGGCCCTTGCGCAACGAGCTGGTCTCCATTTAAGATAAAAGAATTAACTTACAAACTATAAAGCCCTTGCAAAAACCTCCCTCTTTTGAATAGGACATATACCAAATCTACAAACACTAAATAATAATAATAATAATAATTTCTCTTGATTAATAATAATGATTTATTTAATACTAAAATCAGTTTCAATGTCTTATATCCTACAACTTGAGATACTCTTTACCTTTCTTTTTGAACTATAAGTATTTTCGAGAAACAAGTAAACAAGTTTAAAAAATATATGCACGAACATGGACAGACATATTAAGTTCTAGTACTGTTAGAATTATGAAGCTCTTAAAAAATTATGATGCAGAATACCAATATACTTTCTCCAGTTCTCTGGCTGTATATATATTCCTCATTTTTTAACATGAAGTAATTTGCGTTTCTGTTTCCTGTTTCAGAAAAAAAAAAAAAAAAACAATGCCAGAACTAACAGAGCTTAAAAAATCCCTCTCAGAATTGGGTGTAAATGCAGAAGGAAAGGATGGGTCAGCCTCTGACTCAGATTCAGATGTAAGTTAATGCAATTGCTTCTAATTTAATTTTAAATTTGTACATTTTTTTTATATATATTAAGGAATAATATATATCATCATTATTATTATCATCTACCTCCTTTCCCCAGATATGGGTTGAGGTGGGGCAACATACACCAAAAACAGAATAGTAATAGAATAACTTGACCGTTAATGAGACGTTGTCTTAGTAAAAAAAAAAAAAAAAAAAAAAAACAACCTAGGACTTCACAAGGCTAATGAACTTTCACTGCTGCATCTAATCAATATAGTGTTCATCTCTTGGGTCAGGCCCACAACCATACCACCCCCCCCCCCTCTCACAAAACCCCGACATTCACTCCTGTTATGCACCTTTCTTCTCACCTCTGCCAAACTCACCTTCCTCTCCTTCAGGCAGTCCTTTACTTGCATCTTTCCACTTTTTCTTCGGTCTCCCAGCCAGTCAAATTCCCAGCACACACCAACACTATATATCCGCTTAACCAACTGACTATCATCCATTCTTTTCATATTACCAAACCATCTTAATACACTTTGTTTATTCTCTCATTTACGTTTTTCTTCACACTGAACAAGTCCCTAACATTTCATTCATCATCATATCAATTCTCGCACCTAACCTGAACAGATGTACATCAATGCACAGCAGTCTAAAAAGAGATGTCCTGTGCAAGGTTGCACTGGGTACTTCCCCAGGGAGCTAACCACCTACCCTGTTTTTTTTTATGGTATAAAACCCAGGTAAAATGGGTATATTTGGAAACCAAGAGAATATATGATGGTTACACTTTAAAAAAGAGTAACGGCACATTGTTAGAAAAATATAATATAGTATATAATATACTATATAATATATTATATATATCTATTATAATAAAATATAAACGTTATCGGTACATCCCTAATAGATATATATATAGTATAATATAAGGCCTTAAATACTATGATATACTAGTAATATATTATCATTTTATATACTACTCCTATAATATATTACAATTGATGGGTAAGGACGATTATGAAATTTTCTGCCGATGACGAGATGACGATTAGTGACAAATTGTTGCTCTGATGACGACGATGAATGCATATAGAAAACAAACTATTCTCTTCAAACATTTACTCTCTCGCTCTCTCGTTGTTGCTATTAAGTATATATATGTATACTATATACGTGATATATCATGATATAAACCTTACTTCAATGTAAACTTTAGTATACTTTCTTTAATCTGAGAATTGTAAGTTTATGTTTAATAACATAGTGATATATACTACGTATACTGCTCCATGATTATATATATATATATACTGAACTAATGTAATTAATTACCTAAATATATAGTATATATAATATTATATACAGGTATATATATAATATATATATATATATATATAGTATATATTATATATATATATATATATAGATTATTATAAAAAAAAAATATTATAGTGATATAGTAGTATATATATATATATATATATACTATATGTAGGGGTGTATCACATCTTGATATGACGAAAAAAATTCTCCATTGATTTTCCCTGCTTGTACAATATAAGATATGTGTCAATTAAAACATTTCCACGAAAACGCCTGTCCTTATTCCAAGATACCATAGGTGATAAACCCTATTTAAAAAACATTATAATACAAAAACAGAAACTAAATTTGGAATGGTAATTAACAATCCATCAATTTATTCAATTTATTAAGAAAACCTTACATTACTGCACAGAAGAAATATAACAACAAGAATAGTACGAAGCAATGGGTGCTGACTACAGGTATGCTATAACCAAAGTTGAAGACAAATTAGCACCCCCCAGCGGCAATTACAGGCCTTCTATTCTGCTAAACGCAGTTGATTGGCACACGCTCAAAATATACTGTGTGTGTTTTGCCGAATGTGTCACAAGAAGATTATGCGAGCCTTCGGGTACATTACCCTGTTGCTTGGTCCACTAAACAAATGTTCACGGAGCCCCACAAGAAGAAATCCACATTGCACTCTTCAAGGTCATTCGGAGGACTGCGGAGCCGCAAGATTCCGGTACACTCGCGGTTCCGAGCGGCTATCCAACCGCTGTTGGATATACAGGCGTTCAAATAGCTTACGTTTAGCCCAACTAAATTGAAATGGCTGGAAAGCGCCGTACGTGCATGCAAATACATCCTCGACATCTTTATTGTACATCCGTCTGTCTCAGTTATGTGAGGCAAGTCATGTCAGGAATTGGCGAGAATAAAAACGAATCGTCCCAGCTAAGCTCGCTGATGATAAAAGATATGGAAAGGAACCTATCAATGGTCGCCAACAATTTCCAACCCATACATTCAATGAAAAAACTGGTAGTTGCAGTGGCGGCCTTTCCAACGTATTGCATGTGGGTTTCTTCATCAGCCATATCGTATTGTCTCCGGAGAGTTCGCACCGTATGCGGTCTCTTCTGAAAAATTTGCGCAGGGCTCATTGCGTGAACAATATTTCGTGCTCAAATGGTGAGAATTGTCCTGCACATTTTCTGTTGCACCTCCACCGCCACACAATTAAGGCCCCTACTTTTGCAGGACCAGAAATCTGTAGTACAAGTTCCTGCACCGTTTCAACAAGAAGTGATTTTGCAAGTTTACGTCCTGAAAACTGTTTGAAATAACTCCGGTATATGTAAGTCGTCTGCCAGCAATCTTTCTGGGTACATTGTTGCTAGGAACGTGTCTGCTCAATTCTTGTGTGAGAACCTGTCTTCGCATCTGGAGTTGATACTGTGCGACGTCGCCCGTTTCCGATAGTAAGTTTTTTAAAACCCACTTCTGCTTCTCTAAAACGTTATGGAGACGTTGCAAACATACAGTATGTTGTATGCGGGATGACACGGATTAGGGTTGACCATTTCTTCATACAGGGACGCATGGCCTGATAATTGCAAGCTTCCATTACCGTTCGTACGACAGATAAACAAAATGCCGACCTATCGCACGACTTTTACAACATATTTGTTAGAATTCCATAATGCAGCAACCACGCTTGAACACAGGAACTATGCACGCGACGCCTCCGACTGAATAATGTATAAACTCGAAGCGAGATACGGAAACTAGCTCACAATAACGGTTCGTACACCTCCCTACGGTGTATTTTGCCTTACTTATTAAATTTTTTGAGATGTGGTACGGGATGGGGCAATGGGATTATATCAGACATGTCCAACATAAAGTTTCGTCACCTTGTATACTTGAAACGAGGCGTCTTCGGTGAATGTTTATTGACATATTATCTAAATATATGTTATGCAAGAATATCATAGCTGAATTTTTTCGCAAAGCTAATCATTAAGCGGATAAACACCCCCCCGCCAATATATGACTGGCACTACCTCATATATAAGCGTTATACGTTACTGATCTAATACTATAGTATAGCACTATATAATGTATAACAACTATAGTATATATATATAGTATAATATATATATACTATATAAATATATTATAATAGTAATAATATACCATTAATAGCCTAATAATAGTATAATATATTTCCATTTGTACTTACCTTCTATATACCGGTATATTATATATATAATATAGACGTTCATGACTAGGCTATGGTTGAAAACAGAGGTACCACTAAATATATATATAATAGCCCTTAGATAGTATATTATACTATACATCTATCCCATATATAATGTACTATATATATGTAACATACTGCTAAAGAAAGCTATAAGTAGCTATATAAGGGCTGTAGACAGGAGGGTCAGGGTTCAACCTAGAATTTATTTTAGCGATTCAAAATTTTAAATTTCCTTCAACCGCTCATAATATAATAATAATAATAATAATAAGTTAACAATGAAATGAAAAAGTAAATTTATTAATGAAATGAGGAGACAGTTTGCTGGTCCGTATGAATTCTTAGTCAAGTGGCTCGTCTCCTCATACTGCTATAAAAGATTTAGATCAGACTTAAATGTAGCGTTCCAAGTTGCAGAATCGCTCGCAAACTTGGGTTACCTTCAATACGGAATACATGATGATGTATAAAGATTTAAAAAAGATAAGGAGGGAGCTGTATCGTTGATGGATCGAGGCAGGTTCATCCTTCTTCAGCTAAATTTTCTTTCCTCATTCATTTCTTCTAAACTAAATCATTTTCTTCCCGCTCATAATCCTGATGGCTATCGATTGTAGCTTATTCTCCTGTGCAATTCCAGGCTAGACGACAGGCCTGATCGGGTAGGAAAAATCTCTTCGTTCTCCTATCACTCTCGCTAATTTTCAATTCAGCTAGAAAAATCGTTGCAGGATATCTTCGACGAGCAAAGCTGGCTATTCATCAAAGGAAAGTGCGCTAACCCTTTATTTTCTTGGACCCTACTGACAAATCTTTCTCCTAGCAAACTTCTGTAAATCTGTCTTTCCCTCCTCTTATCCCTTTAATGTTGTGTTGCTAATCTCTAACTTGAAAAAGGTAATCTCTTCGGGCCCCTCCTCAACTATATTCTCTATGTCTCAATACACTATGCACCTCTCGCTCCCCTCCAGTGTTGAAGCTCTCACCATGTCCAACCATTCCGAAAAAAGGAAGCCGCTCTGATCTTTTAACTATCGTCCTGTATACCTCTCACTTGTATTCTAAGATCTTTAAAACCCTTCTCAACTCACTTCTTTGATCAGTTTGGAAACTCACTCCGAATCGCTAGGTACGGCGAATCGATGCACGTCAGCTCACTGTGATTAGTATATTCCTTATCCAACCGAAATTATAGTTTTTCGCTCTTAGAACTACGGGAACCCTCTGGGTAGTGCGCTTGAACAGTTATAAAACAGAACATGCTTTGACCGAGCCGCCTATGGCACGCGTCCACTGCTCCCAAGCTCCCCTCCTTGAGTTTTCCTCCTTCTCTTTGCTTACTGATATCTAGCTTTCTTCAATCGCTCAAATCGGTGTTGTTAGATGGCGCGACCCCTTCCTTCTTCTTTTCTGTCATAGTGGTGTTCCTCAGGGTTCTCCTTCTCTTTGCTTACTTTATTCCTACTTTTCATTAATGACTTCTCACCTGCACATTTAATAACTCTATCCACTCGTATTCGATGATTCGACCTCAATTCTTTAACATCATTATCAATTCTACTCCCACTTTCTACTCTGGAATTGCCTCTCGTCTTAATCTTTCCGATTTATATTCTCGCTGATCTGGATAGTGAACCTTGTGATGAAATTCAATTCTTTAAAAACCCAACTTTTAACAAATCTCTTCTCCAAAATTTCTTCTAACTTTCCTGTCTCTTCGACGGTTCTCTCGTCTCTCCTTGTGACAATATAAAACCATCCTTGGCCTATACATGAACAAAAAATTGCTTGGAAACCTCACACACAACGCGTTGCTAGGGCGGCCTCAAAGAACTGGAAGTTCTGTTTGAGACTGGAGACTTTCCTCCTTTCTCAGTTGCTCCGCGTATACAAAGGTCTCATCCGTCCATGTATGGAGTTACTGTTCTCATGTCTGGGGGGGGCTCTGGTTTCACCCGGCTTTTGAAACAGGATCGAGTAAAAGACAAAAAGCTTATAAACTATTCTGCACTTCCCAGTTCACTTGACCCTCTATCCTTTCGAGGCGATGTTGGTGGCTTATCTCTATCCTATAGGACCGCAGCCGGCAAGTGCTCGAGGAACTTAGCACTCGCGTACCACCACCTTTACGACGCCTTCCTAGCAGCACATTAGGTGCTGTATCTGCGCACGATATTGTGTTGAACATTTGGTAACTCCAGGCTAGTTTGCTGTGGTGCTCCTTCTTTCCACCACCCTTTTGGGAATCTCTTTGAACTTGTATTTTCTTACAGAATTTAATTCTCCTCACTTTAAAGCCTGCGTCTGTGCTGCATATGAGGTAATTTGCGTTAGCGTGTTGAACTTTTGACAGAGTTCTTACACCCCCTCCTTGAATAGGCTCTGCCCCGTGAGTGGTGTGACAACTGATAAAATAAAAAAAATCCTTGACATGGCAGATTATAGTGGCAAATGAACTGAATCCCCTATTCCCCCCATCCAAAACATCATTCAATTATCCAAAAAAATTGTACCTCTTCAACATTACCCTCAGAATGGATCATATGTCGCAAACCACACAAATTTTCAAGACCTTTTCAAACTTAAATTTAAACTTTTGACTTCTAGACTCAAGCAGTCTGAAAGTGTGAATGAAAGTCTCTACCGACAACCACTTGTATCAGATTGCAAATCCTTCTATCCATCTCTCATTCCTTTTCATCCGTTTCCACAACAACACATTTCACACCACACCACTCATTTTCACCGTTTTCCTTTCATCTTTGTATTAGTCACAGTGAGCAAATCAAAATTTGCCTTTCTAAATACAGTCCATCACCTCTCTCCTCATTCCGTCAAAATTTATTCTCGTGACTTTCATTATACAAGATACCGGCCGGGTTCAACATTTTTTCCGCGCCGAAGGATAGGAGAGGACCTACTCGCGAATCACGGACGCTCTCCGAGCATGCATTAGCCGATCTTCCTGGCAAAGATAAGTGGTTAATAGTCAGCCACACCTAACTACCTCCGTCCCTTAGTCGCCTTCTACGACAGCGCAGGACATAAGATGTGGGCAAATTTTTCTCCCTGGATAGGGATTCCTGTAAGATGTTTTCTAGAAGAGGGTCTCATATAGAGCCCCTATGTGCTAATGATATCCGATTGTCTGGAGGTCATGAGTGTGTGATATGAACGCATAACCAAAATGCGAAAACCGATTAGCCACCTGTAATGTCATACCATACCATAAGCAAACATGACGGGTATATATATAGTATGCAAAATATAGATATATATATAGAGTATATATATAAGCTATTATAGTCTATAATATATATACTATATAATATATATTATATATACTATATTATATATAATATATATATATATATATATATATCATTAGTACTTCAACCCAATCAATTGATATATATCTATATAAAAACTATTATTAAATAATATTATTATTATTAATTGATATTATGTATTCACCCTAGCCTTCAAAATATTACTTCAAGAATTTCCCTTAATAATTTGTGTCTCCAATTAATCGGCAACCATGCCGCAATGATCGATGACGATTAATCCGTATTCCCATCACTAATAATACTATATATATATATATATATATATATATAATATATATAATATATATATATATAGATATAATATATAGATATAGTATATATAGTATAATATATAATATTATAGTATAATATATAATATACCTGCCATATATATATAGTATATATTATATTCTCAGCGTGATATTAAATACCTACCCCCTAAAAAGAAAAAAAAAACTCAGTGATTTTTTTTTCTCTCCAAGTTTGAGATTTTTTAAAGAGTATTAATATGTAATAATACAAACCTTTATTAGTAGTGAGTCTAGTTGCATGTTATTCAAGATTTGCACTCTGATATAGGCTATCTGACATTTTTACTAGAAAGAAATGAACTGCTTGTAGGTCAATTATGTTTTTCATCACTACTTATTTGAACGAGTTACTTGTCAACTTCTTTTTTGAAAAGATGTGGTTAAAAAAAAAAAAGATGAAACAGCTAGATTTTAGAAGAAAAACATTGAAAAGGAAAAGAGCAGACAGAAATAAAGCTCTGAAGAAGTAAAGATTTTGGAGAGGACAAAATGAGTGAAATTGTCAACTTTCAAGCAGTTGTAATTGTATTAAGAAAAGTAACCTTTAAATTTTTACATATTTTTTTTCAACATCAAATTGGAAATTAAATTTAAATTCAAATTAAAAATGGCCATTAAGTGTCAAAAGTAAAATAAGATATACCTTTTTGGAAATTAATTCATAGAAGAGCTGAACTAGGCCTTTTGTCTCGAACATTAACTATTTAAAAGATTTGCATGTGCAGTGGAAGAGCACTCTCTTAAATTAAGCATATACAAAGGAAAACTATTAAGTAGATTGAAGCACACGCATGTATCAATAAGTGGCCCAAGTTGGGACAAAAAAAAATTAAGTATCACTTTCCAAGGCCAAGGTCACATAGGTCATTTTTTTTGTGACCTTTTCTGTAAAAAATGCATAGAATAAATGTTGAACAGTTCAAGAGCTTTAAATGGTATATTTACACGATGCATGTATGTGTTATAGGAGACAGGTGATATTCCATGTTGACCTTGGGCAACCTTTTGAAAATTCACCTTTTTGACCAAAATTTGGAAGGTCATAGCTATGGAACCAGGTGAGCTGGAGAGAGACCTGCAACCAAACACCATGCATGTTTTGTCAAAAAGTCTTATAACCATTCCAATTTTAAAGAAAATTCAAGGTCATGGAATTTATGCATACTTTCAGTGATTATATATATATAGTATATATATAATATATTATATATATATATATATATATACCATAGGCGTTTATACACGATATATGAGTACCATATATCTATTATATATATTATATATATGACAGTTAGCTATACTATATATACCTATTAGTATTTCTAACCTATAAGATATAGTCACTTATTATATATCACTATAATCATTCATCACCTTCTTTCCCCAGGAACTGAGGGCCGGAAGTGGATCCCTCTTTGTAGCGTGACATCGCACCAGTAGGTACAAGGAAAGTAGTAGAGTACATAAGTCAAAAATGAATAGCCCAGCCTTTACTGCAACCCCATTTCGATACCATACCTACTAGATGAAAACTCGTCTCACTCACCGGACCAAATCCACCCATCTCTCTCC
>JABUQX010060584.1:0-15000 GCA_015478945.1 Trachelipus rathkii
GTAAAAGTGTGGTGTATATATATAATCATCAACAATGTATACAATATAACTAAATAATAAAATAAAACATCTAATATTATAAATATATAATAAAATGTTTAGAATGGAATAGATATTATTTACATTTAAGAATAATTTAAGATAATGAATATATAAATATGAATCAAACAGTAATCTGAATATACAAAGAACAATATAAGAAGGTAAGAAGTAAATGCAATATATGATAAGTTAGGTTCCAATAATCGAACAATGGTGGTAATAACACTTCTGTTCATCTAAAGAGACAAATGTATAGTATGGTGGAAGTGTAAGATTGGCTGCAGTAATATTATTATTATTGAAGCCATATTATTATTATTATATTATTATTAGTTATTATTATATATATTATTGTTATTATTATACATATATTATTATTATTATACATATTATATTATATATATTATTATTATTATTATTATATATTATTATTATTATATTATATATATATATTTAACATTATATTATTATTATTATTATTATTATTATATATATATTATTATTATATTATTATTATTATTATTATATTATTATTATATA
Organism: Trachelipus rathkii; assembly: GCA_015478945.1. Classification (NCBI taxonomy): domain Eukaryota; kingdom Metazoa; phylum Arthropoda; class Malacostraca; order Isopoda; family Trachelipodidae; genus Trachelipus; species Trachelipus rathkii. The sequence goes on from JABUQX010060584.1 coordinate 583, forward strand.
TATTATATTATATATATATATATATATATAAAAATTTATAGTAATAGTAAGGTATTTACATAGTGGTTGATATATATATTATTATTATTATATATATATATTCATATTATTATTACATATTACACTGCTTATTACATATTTGTTATTATTATATATATATAGTAGCATATAGATATATAGTATATATATGAGTATGGTATATGTTATATGCTATATTAGTATTATATTACACATTACATATATTATAGTATATTATTATTATTGCTATTGGTTGGTTAGAGTTATTCATATTATTATTATATTATATTATTATTATATATACTTATTAATATTTTTAAAGATATTTTATTTTTTTATTACACATATTATATTATATATGTACATATTATTATTATATATATATATTATTATATATTATTATTATATATATATTTTATATTATTATTATTATTATATATATATTTAATATATTATTATATTATATTATTATTATTATTATTATATTATTATTATTATTATTATTATTATTATATTATTTCATATATATATATATTATATATATATAAATATATATATACCTATACCTATACCTATACTTCTGCCCCTGGCCCACCTTAATTGGAGGGCCACACTGCTTCCAGGAAGCCGGCCGCCGCCACCGGGCGGTTCCACAGGTCGAGGATAGAGGATACAGAAAAGACGGCACGGGGGGCGTCGAGAGCTGGGCATCTCAGAAGGAGGTGCTCTATTGTATCCTGAGAATTGTGGCATCTGGTGCAAGTGGGGGAGGTGACGTTGTCTAGTTTAAATCTATGTTTATATTGCATGAGTCTCGGGTGGTGACCCGATCTGCACCGAGCGAGGTCCATTTGGCTTCTTCTAGACAGCGTCTCTTCTATTGGGGAGAGTTTTGGGGAGGGGGTATTTAATAAAGTATTATTTGGGCGGTTTTGAAGGTAAGTGTTTGTTAGGTGGGAATGGATGTGTATGTAATAGAATTGTGCAGGTGAAGAAGGGGGGGATTTTAGTCTTTGTCGAGGGGGATTGGAGAGAATTTGGTGACATGAGTGGGTTGGGTTACGGGTCTTCTGGTAGAATTGAGTCCCCACCATCTCCAGATGTGTGGAAATGGGGAGGATGGAGGTTTCATCGTGTAAATGTTGGATTGGGGTGGTTTTAGTGCAACCTGTGATAATTCTAAGGGCTGCGTTTTGGGAGATTTGTAGTTTGTTTGTGTTTGATTTTGAAATTGCTGGGAACCATGCTGGGGAAGCGTAATTTAAGTTAGTTCTAAGAAGTTGCTTATAGATAGTAGTTAATGTGTGTTTACTGTCGCTGAAGTTGTGTTGGGAAAGGGTTCGGAGGGTGTTTAGTTTTCGTTGAGTTGTGGAAGTGATTTGGTCAATATGGGGGAAAACGTCATGTGGGTGTCGTATGTAAGTCCTAGTATTTTTGGGGTTTTGTTTAGTGGGAGGGGGTTATTGTTCAGAGTAATTAAGGGATGGAGGGAGGATTGATGTCGGTCGGTGGTTAATAGGGTGATAGAGGACTTAAGGGGGATGCTGTCATTCTGTTGGTGATTAACCAGTTTTCTAAAGAGTGTAGGTATTCTTGGGTATGTTGTGTGGCTGTGTTTACGTCTGGGTGTTGGGAAATGAGGCTAATGTCGTCTGCATACGTGATAAGTTTGGTGGAGTGGTGAATTGGGGTGGGTAGGTCTGCAGTGAAAAAGTTGAATAAAAATGGAGAGAGAATGGCTCCTTGTGGGACGCCGTTTTGTAATTTAATGGAATGGGATAGATTGTTTTTGTATAATACTTTTGCAAAACGGTTGGTGATGAAATTGGAAAGCCATTTTTTGTCATTTTTTTCTAAAGGGGAATGGAGGATTTTTTGAATTAGGAGGTGTGTGGGGACGGTGTCAAATGCTTTGTCTATGTCTATTGCTGTGAGTATAGATCTATGGGAAGGTGATTGGTTGAAGCCGTTAATGATGTGTTGTGTGAGGGAAGTGAGGGCTGTGGTTGTAGAGTGGTTGCTTTTAAATCCGTGTTGGAAGTCTGGGAGAGGAATAGATTGGGAAATTTTATTTAATATTAATTTCTCTAGCAATTTACTGATGGAACAAAGCAGAGAAATTGGGCGATAGGAGGAGGGGGAGTTGGGGTCTTTTTTGGTTTGAGTTTAGGGATTATGTATGCTTGTTTCCAGATTGGGGGAATGTAGTTGAGTTGCCAGGATTTATTGAAGATGTCTGTAATTAGGAGGATTGCGTTATCTCCCAGGTGTTTTATGTGCAGGTTGGATATGGAGTCTGGGCCTGATGCTGTTGATTTTTTGAGGGTTTTAATGGTTTCTGTTATCATGATTGTTGTGAATGGAGGTATGGGGTTGAGATCTAGTTTGAGTTTTCTAAGTTGTTTTTTTGTTTTCCTGTTATCGGGATGTGTTGGTTTGCGGGAGATCTTAGCGTAATGTTTAGCGAGACTGTCTGATTGTTGTTTAGGGGAGGGGAGGGAGTTGTTAGGTAAAGATGGGGATTCGTGGGATGGTGGGGGGTTGTTTCGTGAATTGTTTAACTTTTTGATGACTTGCCAGGTTTTCTTATTGTCTTTGCGTGAGATGTTTTGTTGGAGGTATTCAGAGAATTTTTTAGTGGTGTTGGTGGTTATGAGGTTAGTGATTTGGGTGTTTAGGTTTGTTATTTGGTTAGAGATGTGGGGGGTATATGGATTGAGTTTTCGGAGGGAGTTTCTTTGTTTAATGAGTTGGCTGATGTTCGGGTTTAGTTTGGGATTGTATGATTTTCTGTGTCCCTTGGGTATGTGAAGGTTTGCAGATTTGATAATTGTTTTGTTTAAGTGAGTGATGGAAGTGAGAAGGGATGTTATGTCGTGGATTTGTGTTGGGTTAATGTGAGTTTCAATATAATTAGTATATGCGGGCCAGTTTGCTTTTTTGTAGTTAGTGTATGTAATAGTTTTTTTTTGGGGGGAGTTTAGGGAAATAAGAATAGGAAGGTGGTCCGATTGTAGGTCAGTAATGGTGTCCCATGTTAGTAAGTGGTGTAGGGAGGGGGAACAGAATGTGACGTCTGGGGAAGTAGGGGATTGGTTGACTTGGGGAGGGATTCGGGTGGGGAGGTGTTTTGAATTAAGGATATTTAGGGATTCTAATTCGTTAAGGAATGATTGCCTCGGGGGTCAGAGGGGTAGTCTTTGTACCAGGCAGTGTGGTGAGCATTAAAGTCTCCTCCGAGGATGAGATTTGGGTATGTGGATAAGGGTGTTAGGGGGGGAGTGAGGTTATTTGGTGGGGGGTTTGGGGAAGTGGGGTGGCGAATATAGAGATTGATGATATTATAGGTGGTCTTATTCAAGAGGATGGAACAGGATTGGGATTTTATTAGTGCGTTTGGTAATAGCGTGGAGGTGTCGGGGGTTGTGTTGTGGTAAGTAATGTTGTTCTGGATCAGTGTTAGGAGGGAGTGTTGGGGTGGGTGGGAGGGGGAGTAGATAGCGTCATAACCGTAAAAAGTGGGGAGTGGGGTATTTTGGGGGAGGGAAGCTTCTTGAATGATGGCTATATGGATATTATGTTTTTTAAGGAAGTGGTTGAGTTCTATAGATTTATTGGTTAGGCCATTGATATTTAATTGTAGTATATTGAGAGTTAGGGGGTTAGTTTTGGGGGGGGGGGGGTTTTGAATACTAGTGGGAGGTTTGCATATTGCGCAGAAATAGCCTGTGTTATCTCTGGGGAGATTTTGGAATGGGGAGCAGGTCAGGTGAACCCACCCGAGACAGCTTTTGCATTGAATGCTGTTTAGTCCTACTATTAGTTGGCATATGGGGCAATAAAATCTATGGGGACCTGGGTTTTTCTCGACGTCACCCGACCGAAGAAGAAAAAATAACCATTCAGTAAACAGCATAATGTAAGTTAAGGAAGATTTGAAGATGTGAACATATAACTAAGACATACATCAACATCAACCTGAATTCATCATGAGTGGAAGGTCAACTAATAACATATTTATAATCAGCGTATAAATACATATACATATACATACATAAACACACATATATAAAATATAAATATTAAGGTATGTTACGTAAGAATAAGAGAAAGATAACTGTTGTCATCGATAAATCAAACAAACGAACAACAAACAGGGCATAACAATGTGTGGTAAAACATGTGCAGAATAATGTTGTCGTCACGTCATCATCGCCGTTATATATTATTATCATTATTGTACATATATATATATATTACATATATTATTATATATATATATATATATATATATATTATATATGTTATTATTATTATATATATATATATATATATATATATTACATATTATTATTATTACATACATACATATATGAAAGATATATATTGTTATTATTGTATATAATATGGCATTATATATTACTATACAGGCTTGCTATGTTATTGCTATTATTGTTATTATTGGTTATTGTTGCTACATATACATATATATATATTACCTCAAAGGTTTATACCTGCTAATAAGAAAAAGCACGCCGTTAATCCTAATCGTTACCAAAAAAATTAATTGCGCTAATCATTAAAGGTTTATCGGTAAAGAATGTAGCGGAAGTTAACGTTAATCGTTAACGTTAACCGTCTTCAAAATATGTAGGAATAGTAATAATAATTGTTAATTTTCTTTTATTATGATTGCAGATATTCAAATTATTTTAATGATGAAATTATATATATATATTATTATTATATATATATATATTATATTATTATTATACATATATATATATTATATTATATTACATATATATATATATATATATATAGCATATATATATATTATTATTGCTATTATATATATATATATATATATTATTATTATATATATATATTACAACATATATATTGTACTTTTAATATATTAATATTTTTTCCTTATATATATATATTATTATATATTATAGATATAGTTATATATATATATATATATATATATATTATATATATATTATATTATTATTACATATATATATATATATATTCCTGCAAGTTTTCAGAAAACCATATGTCCCAGGTCTATACCATATATATATATATATATTATTATATATATTATTGTTGGTTATTACATATATTTATACATATATTACATATTATTATTATTGGTTATTGGTTATATTATTATTGTATATACATATATCTCATAATGCGTTTTATTAAAATTATATGTCCTAGGTCTCATATTCATATATATATATATATATATTATATATATATATATATATATATATATATATATATATATATATATATATATATATATATATATATATATATATATATATATATATATATATATATACATAGATATATAATATATATAATATATATATATATATATATATATATATATATAGTGAGATATATATAGTATATATATATATATATATATGAAAGATATATATATATATATAAGTTATTATTATTATTATATAGATATATTATTATTGTTATTATTGCTATATATATATATATATATATATAAGAGAGTATATAGTATATATATACATATTGTTGTTATATATATATTATTATTATTAATATTACATATTATTATTATTATATATATATATTATTATTATGCTATATATATACATATATATATATTATAAATATATATATATATATTATATTATTATTTTACATTATATACATATATTAATACATATATATATATATATATATATATATATATATATATATATATATATATATATATATATATATTATTATTATATATTATTATTATTACATATTATTATTATATATATATATTATTATTATTATTATTATTATTATTATTATTATTATTATTACATATATATATGTATATATATATATATTATTATTATTATATATATATTATTATTATTATATTACATATTGTATTATTATTATTATTGGTTATTATTATTATGAGCATATATATGCAGAAGGGTTGTTATTACACATATTGTTATACAAAGGATATATATATATTATTATTGCGCGATATGTTATATATGGCGTATATGGTTATTGTTTGGTTGGTTGTTATTGTTATTGGCTGGCTGGCTACTGGCTATTATTACATATTGGTTATTATATATATTGGCTGCCGTATTATTATTACATGCTTTGCTACGTATTGTTATTATTGGTTGCTGGCTATTACGCTGGCCATGGCTGGCTGGTTGCTGGAGCATGAAGGAAGGCTGAATAGCGATAGCTGTTGCTGGCTGTTGGCTGGCTGATATTATTATTATTGGCTATAGCTACTACATGAGCGAAGGAGCTACATTATTATTATTACATATATTATTATTACATATATTATCAGATATTAGCGATATATTATATATATATATATATATATATATATATATATATATATATATATATATACTTAAGATAGTGTGAAGTGACTTAACTTAAAAAATACATAATTTTTTCACAAATATTCATAAAGATTGCAAGAAATAATAATAATAATAATAATAATAATAATAATAATAATAATAATAATAATAATAATAATAATAATAATAATAATAATAATAATAATAATAATAATTAATAATATAATTAATATAATAATAATAATATCCCTAACAATATTAATAATGAGATATTAAGCCTATCAGACTTAAATAATTTTGGCTTTGACCTAGCAGATACTTTTGCCGTTTGCCAAAGAATACTTCCAAAGCGTAAATACCTTAATTAATACTTAATAGTATATTATTGTAAAAATAACAGGATATACCAACTTACAGTTTTAATAAATATGTATATTTTTTATAAATTACAACGCTTATTAGGCCTACTTCTTACATTTTTCCCTAGTCACAAAAGAAGCAACTTCTAGTAACGAGCGAAAGAAGTTAATGACTCATTGAAGGACAGGGTCCAATATTTTTTCTTCTTCTCAGGGAACAATAAGAAATGAGAATACAGCATAAGAAAACATGTTAAACATTACTAAACGGGATAATAATCGTGTAAGAATAAACACATTTTGAGCCACTGAAGAGCTGTTTATATACCTTTGAAAAGAAGCATTGTTATCGAAATCGAATCTAATACAATTTAAAATCTAAGAAAATATTTTATAAACTAAATTAAGGTAACGGTTAACGGAGGGCTTTCATTTTTTCACCTTTCCTTATTGATAACAAAGATAAAATTATGTTTTTTATCATTTATTTTAGTCCAGGGAAAATTTTGGAAGAACAGGGAAAACACAGGGAATTTGAAAATTTCAACTTGGTATACACCTTGTATATATATATATATATATATATATATGCATATAAAGAGAGAAGAGTTAGATATATATAGATATAAGGTATATCATATACACATATTATTGGCATATATTATTATATTATTATTATATATTATTATTATTATTATTATTATTATTATATATTATTATTATATTATTATATTATTATTATTATTATTTATATATATTATTATTATTATTATTATTATATATTATTATTATATATTTATATATATTATTATTATATATATTATTATTATTATATATTATATTATTATTATGATATATATTATTATTATTATTATTATGTTATTACTCTTATTATGCACCAATATCATCTAAATTATTATTATAATTATTATTATAATCTGGCAGATATATATATATATATATATATATTATTATTATTATTATATATATATTTATTATTATTATTACATATTATATATTATATATATTATTATTATTACACATTATTATTAATATATACATTATTATTATTATTATTATTATTAATATTATTATTATATTATTATTATTGTTGGTTAAGGTTATTATTAGTATATATATGCAGCTATTGTTATATATACAGCTATATTGTTATTATGTTATTATTAGCTATTATATTACATATTATTATTATTGCTGGTATTATTGGTATTATTATTGTTGTTATTACATACATATAATATTATTATTTATATATTATTATATACATATTATATAGCATATAGTACATATTATTGCTTTATATATATATATTATTATTATTATTAGGCTATATACATATTATTATTATTATTATTATATTACATTATTAATATTATTATATATTATATATATTATTATTATTATTATTATATATATTATTATTATTATTATTATTATTATTACATATTATTATTATTATATGATAGGGAATATTATTATTGCTATTATTATTATTATTGTTATTATTATATTATTTACATATACATATTATTATTATTATTATTATTATATATATATATATATATATATATATATATATATATATATATAATTTAATCTTTTTCTCGTTTATATTGACTAGATCAAATATAGTTTATAGAAAATATCCGAAAATCCATACGAGAAAATGAAAGTCAGGCGCGTGATCAAGGAAAAAAGGGATTTAAATCGAATTCAAATATATTATATTATTATATAAGGAATCCTTAAAATTGAATATATATATATATATATATATATATATATATATATATATATTAAGAAGTTATTATATATATATATATATATATATATATATATATATATATGTTATATATATATATATATATATGAGCACATATATATTATTATTATTATTATGATATTATATTATTATTATTATATATATATTATTATTATTATTATTATTATTATTATTACATATACATATTATTATTATTATTATACATATATATTATTATTATTACATATTTCCATATACCCATATTATTATTGTTATTATTATTATATTATGTTATTGTTATTATTATTATTATTATTATTATTATTGTTGCTATTATTATTATGTATATTATATATTATTATATATATGTATATATTATTATTATTATCCGTATACATATATTACATATTATTATTGTTGCTGGTTATTGAAGATATTATATATATATATATATATTATTATTATTGGTTATTATATTATTATTATTATTAATATATTATATATATTATTATATTATTATATATTACATATATATATATACATATATATACACACAGTATTATTATTATTATATTATTGTTATTATTATTGAAATATATTATGTTATATATATATATATATATATATATATATTATTATTATTATTATTACATATATAGGTTGATATTTGGTTAAATTGAGTAATTTCTTTATACATATATATTATTATTATATTACATATATATATATATTATATATATATTATTATTATATATATTATATATATTATATATTATATATATATTATTATTATTATTATATACATATATTATATATACATATATATAGATATATATACATATATAATGAAAAAAATATATATATATATATATATATATATATATATATATATATATATATATATGTTTTTCTTAATATTATAGATATATATATATATATATATGTATATATATTTAAAATATATATATACATATATATTTATATGCATATATATTATTATTATTATTATTATTATTATTATATATATATATATAATGTGTGTATGTGTGTATCCTTATGAGTTTCATGGCGCAGATAAATGTCTGTTTTTTTTTTTTACTTTTTTTCACATATTGTTAGTATAAGATGATACTAACAATAAATTTGAGTGCTGATGAGCAGAATCAAAAAAATTTAAATACAAAAAAAAGTAATTATTTAATAATATCGTACTTTTTTACGCATCGTACGCTTGGCAGCGCCAGGGACAGAGCGACGGCTCGGGATATTTTCTGTAGTGCAAAAATCAAAAATCTTACCCGAAAACAAGAGAAAAACTGTTACGGCAAAGTAGATCCATGTAGGTTAGGTCGAAATTTACTGCATCGTCGATCCATATAGGTTAGGTTGTGGTTTACTGCCCTTTAAGTTCAGGTTATGATATGTTTTGTTATGTATACATAGAATCTATATATGAAAAAATAAAAACAATACGGAACTTATTTTACCCGGAAACATTATTCTTTACCCTACCTTAAATTCTTTTACGTATTAACACTAAAATGCCTTTCTCTTCTCTTGCAAAATGAACGTTTTACTTAATTATTAAATTTTTAATATTTTAAAATTTCCTATCTTTCTCATCATCTTAATTAATTGCTAGTATCATATACAAACAATATACGAAAGTAAGGAAAAACACTTATCCATAACCACGAAAACTCATACGTCCTATATATTATTATTATTATTATTATATATATATATATATTATTATTATATTATATATATGATATTATATTATTATTATTATTATACATATATATATATATATATATACATATAATTATATATATATATATATATTATATATATTATTATTATATATATATATATTAGAAGAAGTGATAGTTATATTATTATTATTATTGTTATTGTTATATATATATATATTACATATATTATTATATTATTATTATTATTATTACTATTATTATATATATATATAATATATATAATATATATAATATATATATATATAGTTATTATTATATTATTATTATTATTATTATTATGTATATTTATATATATACATATTATATTATTATATATATATATTAGTTATATATATATATATATATATATTATTATATAGTTATATATATATATAGATATATATATATATATATATATATATATATATATATATATATATATATATATATATATTATATATATATATATATATATATATATATATATATATATATATATATATATATATATATATATATATATATATATATATATATATATATATATATATATATATATATATGATAAAGGCGGATATGCAGTATATAACGTTTGTTCATTTTATGTACTCTCGCATTTTTTTTCTTCTACACTCGTTTATGTAGTTTTCAAATCTCTCCGTTATTTCAAAGAGAGAACTTTCGCGAACTTCAGATCGTAATTGAAATTAAGCGAGGAAATTTCATTGATTTTGAAAGTAAATATATTCTAAAAATAAAATTTTATTTGATTTCCGAGAATAAACCAGACGACTTAAAATATACAACAAAGTTTAACACTGAAATGTTACGAAAATAAATATTATTACTAAATTTTGTTATATTTTGGTCCGTTGCTGAATTCGAATAATAGCATTAAAATTTAAAGATTAGCTTCTAGTTTTTAAGTTGCAGTCATGGTCTGAAGTTCAAGTTTTGCAGAAAATACATAAAGGTCCAATCATATAAACACTGTTAAACTGAAGTGGGTGTCATAAGTCTCATAACACCGTGGTATCTTTGATTGGCCACTCCTGATGCACGTTCTTACCATATATAATCAGTGGCTTTGAGGCTTGGTCAAACCATATCATCTATCCACACTGTGATAAGAGGTTTCAGTTGTTATGACATGATGTTTGAAATTGCTGCGTTGTATTGTGAAGTTATATTCATAAGTGATTTCAAGGATAATTGTAATTTGTCGTTGTTGGTTTATTGTCTCCTGAAAACGAGAATTATAGATATGTATCTCCGATGTGTAAATAATCCTGATAACTTCTTGCTAAATTTGCAGAGAAGTGACATTTTCTCCGTTAAAAAAGCATATTTTTATTATTTTAGCTGTAAATATTTAGGTACAAGAACAAGAAAGCAATATCCATGAAGCAAAATCGATACAAGTTTATCCTAATATTCCCTATGCACATTCGACCTATACTTCATAACAAAGAACTTCCTGATCCTGAACCTCCAGAAAGATGTTTCATTCAACTTGGACGAAAACATCGGTTCATCACACGGCGAAGAATAACAGCCATCAACTTCAAGGAATTCAGACTTCTTGGCAAGCTCAGACTCCTCGATTCATACATAAGATGACAGACACAAGAGCAACTCACTAACCTTATCTCTGGGATCTAAAACTCTTCCCCAATAAAAGGCAAAATTTTTGGCATCACAGTTACGACTGTGGAATTGCCTATACCATTCCGTGAAGTGACAACTTTCCGCAAAAGAAATAAAGAACCGAGCAGTTCCTTAAACCGAAGCTGATTTCCTATGTTAACGACATTGAGGGCCTGATGGATGCACTGAACATAAGACACAGTTCTGAATAACAGTGATTTTTTCATTGATGGTTCGCATGCAAGTCTTAAGGCAGTATCTTTATATAATGGTAATGAGCTCTCCTCCATTTCGGTTACATATGCGACCAATACAAATGAAATATATACAAATATAAAAACCCATCCTGATTTCAGTAGACTATGTGAGGTACCAGTGAGAAGTGTGCGCTGACTTTAAAGTAATTGCTATTTTATTAGGACTTCAAACAAGCTACACAAAGTACTGGCATTTCCTGTGCGAGTGGAATAGCCGAGCGCGCGCAACATCAAGACACCCATTATGGTGCTGAGTTGGCCTTTTAAGACAGTCATTAACTCCCGATTAAAATAATAGCATAACAAATTTTGCTTCCCCCACTGCATATACAATTAGGGCTTATGAAAAATTTTGTTACAACCTTAGATGTAAATTGTTCCGCATTTACTTACTTTCGTGGAAAATTCCCAAGGCTGAATTTCGAAAATGTGAAAGTAGGTGTATTTATCGGTTCACAGATTTATTTAAAGACCAAAAGGAAAAAACAGCATGGAAATCCCTTAAGAATGTTGTGTATGTCTTTCAGAAATTTCAAAGTAGAAAATTTTAAAGAATTAGTTAATAAACTGATGGATCTTTATCAACAGTTAGGCTGTAATATGTCACTTAAAATCAATTTTTTGAAATCACAACTAGATTTCCTTTCACCAAATTGTGGTAACGTGAGCGATCAACATAGTAAGCGTTTCCCCCAAAACATTTTCGTGATAAATAGAGGTATAAAGGGAAATGGAATTCTGCAATGCTAAGTGATTATTGTTGTATGCTCCTGAAACACTATATAAAAGACAGGCAAAAAAGGAAACGCCATTAACGTAAATTATTCTATGTTCAAATCTTTAATATTTCTTTGTAACATGAATATTATAGCGAGTGTCAATATCTTGTAAATAAGAGCTAATTAAAAAATCTAAACAACATTTTTTGTATTCAGAGACCCAAAATGTTTAAGTAAATCAAATTCTCCTCACAACATTCAACTTCTCAAAATTTGTTGAAGAGTGAAATATTTTATAGAAAGTTTTAAAATCTATTAGCTACAGAATATAACAAACATTTTAAACATGTAAATGAGGTCTTGTGTTAATAATAACACAATGTAATACATATTTTGTTTATCTATATTTTTTAAGTATTTTTTGGCGCAAAGTTCAAAAAATCACATTAATTTTAGCGTATAATGGATAGTTTTTGAGATATTTGTAGCTTTATATTTGCTACGCATATACTCACCGTTTCTCTGTGGCAACTTGTTTGTGTGATATATTTTAATATTTTAATGATAAATGAGGCATCATTGAATGTGTTTTCCTTTATTAGAGGGTGTTTGGGAAGTAAAACGAACATGAAAAATGGACAATAAGATTATGACATTGCAAATGCTTTGATAACAATAATAATCTTGAAATTAGAAAGTGCTTTGACGTTCGAGATTTTCTAGAGTGAAGACTTTTATCTTTCTGAGTAGAGACCATATATAATCTCCCATCATGGCAGTGTCCCATCACCCTTGGTATTTTTCTTACATTGTTGCGATGCTCTTCTGAGATCTCTTGCCATGCTCTTGCTGACGTCACCTAAGTTTTCGCCCAAGAAACCTAGGTGTGGATGCAAAAAAAAAATGTACCTTTATGGACATACGACAACCCACTTCCTTGAAGGGGAAGATTCAATATTGGAAATTTTGTGACCCCATTTTAGATCCCAATTAAAAATAGACATAAAATTCTTAATATTCAGACAATTTTGATGGGAAAAAAACAAACCGCAGCTTTTTCTGACCTCAAGAACGTCATGGTGTTTTTATGTACTAGCAGCTCAACATTCATTTTTTTCAGAACCTAATTTTTTTACATTTTTCTGTATCATCTACAATTTTACAAAATGACTCCCAGCAAATCCTGGGATGGGCATTACGCACAAAATGCACGAGTAGTTTTATTTTTTTGAAAATTATGCTCACCAATGACGAATTTCAAAACCTACTTTTTTTTAATTGCTGAGCACAATTTTCAAAAAATCAAAAAATTACTTCTTGCATTTTGTGCATAATAGACCCATCTGTGCATATTTGAAGTTTGAAGTCATTTAAAAAAAAAATTGTACAAGTTGATACGAAAAAATTTCAAAAACTTAGGTTCTGGAAAATTGAAAATGCTGAAACAATGACTACAGACACAGAAAAACAACCGAAAATGAATTTC
>JABUQX010060584.1:17500-37500 GCA_015478945.1 Trachelipus rathkii
CTTCCATATTATTGGTTATATATATAGAAAGAGTTGTTGAGCTATATACATTTATAGATATAGTTATTATTATTATATATATACATATATATTATTATTATTATTATATATATTACATATTATTATTATTATTATATATTATTATTATTATTATTATTACATATATTATTATTATTATATATATTATTATTATTGATAACATATATATAAATATATATATACATATTATTATATTATTATATATTATTGGCTATTATATATACATTATTATTGAAGAAGAAGATATATTATTGTTAATATATATATATTATTATTGGTATATTATATATTATTATTATTGGTTATATTATTAGGATACTTCCATATTACTATTATACATTATTATTGGTTATTATTATTATATATTATATTATATTATATATACATATTATTATTATTATTATTATTATTATTATTATTAGCTATACATATTGTTATTTACATATACATACACATATACATTTTATTACTATTAAATATACATACTGATGTAGAGCTAAGTTTGATTAGCATAGGTTTAATGTTATATTATTGTAATGCATTGTTATTATTATTATTATTATTATATTATTATTATTATTATATTGTTATTATATTATTATTGATATTATATTATTATTATTATATATATTATTATATTATTATTATTATTATTATTATTATATTATTATTAATATTATTATTACTTTTATTATTATTATTCATATTACATATTATTATATTATATTATATATTATATTATTATTATTGTTATTATTATTATTATTATTATTATTATATATATTATTATTATTATTATTATTATTATTACATTATTATTACAGTATATACATATATTATATTATTATTATTATTATTATTATTGTTATTATTGGTATTATATTAATATTGTTATTATTGTTATTATTGGTTATTATTATATACATATATATATATTACTTATAAATAGCATATATATATATATACATATTATATACTTATTATTATTATATATATTATTATTGTTATTATTACATTATTATTATATATATATATATATTATTATTATTATTATTACATATTATTATATTATTATTATATATACATACATATTATTATTATTTTTATTACTCTTATAAATTAAAATTAAGAGACTCAAGCCATCAAAAAATAATACCTTATATTCATACTTCATATTTCCATACATACATAGCATATTATTATTATACATATATATATAAGCATATTATATATTATATATATTATTATTATTATTATTATATGAATATATATTACATATATATGTTATTGTTGTTGTTGTTGGTTATTATTATTATTATATATACATATAGCCTTGATCGATCAAAGGAGTTTTCTCTCAAACGAAACAAGCTCTTGGGGTAAAAGAGTGCCGATTCAAAACCCCCATATAGATTATTATACATATATTATTAGTAGTTGAGTTAGTATATATTATTATATATTATATATATATATATATATATTATTATACATATTATTATTATTATTACATATATATATATATAAAGAATATATATATTATATATATATATATATTTAGTTATTATTATATATATATATATATTATTATTATTATATATATATAAAGAGTTATATATATATATATATATATATATTATATATATATATATTATTATTATATATATTAAGTTATTATTATATATATATATATATATATATATATATATTATTAGTTATTATATATATTATATTATATATATATATATATATATTATACATATATATATATAAGAGTTATATATAGTTATTATATATATATATATATATATATATATATATATATATATATATATATATATAGTTAAGTTATTAGTTATTATTGAGTTATATATATATATATATATATATATATATTAGTGATGTTATGATGTCATTTTTTCATATCGTAGTTTTTGAGATATGGATATATATATATATATATATATATATATATATATATATATATATATATGATATATATATATATATAGTTATTTATATATATATATATATATATGTTATATATATATATATATATATATATATATATATAATATACTTCGAGTGTTTTTGCCACAATCTATTAATATAATTGTTACCAGGGTGTGGGACAGGGACCCAACTCAAATGCACCCCACCAACCTCTTTCCCAACCTCCGACCTTAATGAAAGAGATTTTACAATGGATTATATACTTTTGAACTAGTATTGAAAATTCAAATATAGGAAGGTTGTGCTTGAGAAACATCAATTTTTCTGCCTTTTCTGCTAAGAGTCTGTTTCTCTTTTTAATTATATATTAGTCCAGCATTGATAAATACTCTCATTTGGAAAAATAGTTGGGGACATGTAAAGTATTTCTTTGGAAATTTACTCAAGGCGTGGGTAAACATTTAGCTTAACTTTCCACCAAATGATAGGATCGTCATTTGCATCTAGTCGTTTTCATGGTGACAGTTTTCAATCATTTGTACTACATCTTTTGGTAATGCGTGTTTCTTTATCACTACTGGACTGTAGAAATAATAACAGTGAATCTGTTATTGATTTATTTGTAGAGGAGATGTTGGTTCTGTAGATTTCTTTTTTTCTTATTGGGTGGCGATTTAATAGACTTTTCGGATTGAAGTTTTTCAATTGCAACACAAAGTGACCAATCAACTTGTTCTAATATTGTGTTACAAAAAAATGCATTTATAAAGGGGATCTAAGCAAGTTGCAATATAGTAAGAAGGTCATTAATTTCCACAGAAAAAAAAGAAAAAACCTAGCTCTAGTTTTATTAAATCTTTCATTCTTTTAAACCGTAATCATTTTCATTTGAAGAAGGTTCAAAATGCTTCCTTAGCGTTGAGATTTATGGTATTACATCGGAGACACGGAGAACGATGTGCCGCCGCAGAGCCGCCCAGCCAGGAACCTACCTGAGGCTTTTTTGTCATTTTTGGAATACTCAGCTACCTTCATGGGTGTTTTTTAGTGCTTTTTTTTTTTTTTTTTTTATTTTTTAGTTTTTATTTATTTATTTTTTTTTTCCAACATTTTAGTGATTTAATTACTTTTATTTTTTGTTTTAATTATTTTTATTTTTATTTTTTTATTTTTTTTCGATTTCCCTATGGGGGGGGGCGTTTCGGAGTTCACCAAGGCGTTTTCGCTTAACCGCAAGGCCCCGCCGAACCGCGCAGCACCGCACCGCACCGCACCGCACCGCACTGCACCGGGCCCGGACCGTTTTTTTTTCGCTGTTTCGCATCCTCGTTTTTCTATAACTCATGAATGTATTTTAATATCCACGAATACATCCATAGACACATACACTCACCCTTATACACACACAAACTCATCATCCCAGTCCTTCCCTCCTACCCCGTTTCATTCACCGTATCTCTATACCCATTCCATTCACCGTGACTGCTTTATCTGTCTGTGCTCTCCAAGGAGGTATTCCCAATCCCCTATACCATAGTTTTCATTGAATCTATTTTCGGGGCTTGCCTTCACTATATATATATATATATATATATATATATATATATATATATATATATATATATATATAGTATATATATATATATATATATATATATATATATATATAGAATTTTACATATATATTTATTTTTCTTTATATATTATATATATATATATATATATATATATAGTTGCTCTTGTACTCTTCTGGAAGGTTTCACAGGTATCCTGAACCCATTGGGCCTTCTTTAAGGAATGGTCGCCACATGTCATTTTATACTACTACTTAGTCATGTATATGTACCATGCGTTTGCGCATACATGTATATGCATCATGCGCATGCGCATAACATCTTCTATCTTCTGATGCGAATCATCCCACCCACAAGAATGAACAAAGGAATTGTGGGAATTTAAAAAATGTGACCTATACCAGTCACTAACCGAACTGGAACTCGACCCGTAGCCTCTTAAGGAAGTGTATAGGACTTAACTAATTGGGCTCCGTCTGAATGCCCTTTAATATATAAACAAATGTTACTTATATATAAATCATTTTATGCATACAAAAATTTTGGAAATAGCTATTTCCATATTAAAAGTTTAGAAAAAAGCGCATCTCGATTTTGCATTTTATATATATGCAATTTATATATATATATATATATATATAGTATATATATATATATATATATATAGGTTTATATATATATATATATATATATATAAAAATTTAAAAAAATAAATATATATATATTTTATTTTATATATATATTATATATATATATATATATATATATATATATATATATATATATATATATATATATATATATTATTATATATATATATATATATACAATCGAGAGAGAGAGTAAAACGTTATCATAACCATTAATACACACACATATAAACATACTTTTACACACTCATTATACAAGTCATCATCAACTCTCGTTACGCCACTTATACACACACATCATCAACTGCTAGATACCTTATACACACATCACATACAACTTCACCCTTACAGACACTCATTAATCAATATCTCGCACCCACACACACATGCCTATCACATACACCTCACCCTATACACACACTCCACCGCCGACCCTGCCATGGATACATACACCAACCCTAGCTCACACCTACACCATCGTCTGGCACACTATGACACTTATGCATCGCACGCACACCCGCTAGGCTATTTATACACACACACATGGCTAGGTTTTTTTATACACACATTGCCATTCACACCCATAGACACTTACGCTCACACCTATACCTACACACACAAGCACACATACCTAGACACATACATCCACCCTTGATACATATACCAGCCGTAGCTCACACCTACACCTACACACATATATATGTGTATGTATATATATATATATAGTTATATATATATATATATATATATATATATATATATATATATATATATATATATATATATATATATATATATATATATAATACCTTTTACTTAAAATAAAAATGAGTCATGTATCAGGGAACGGTATCCAGAGGAGCGTTTGGGGGTAAAGCTCCATCAGCGACTAATTCACAATTGATGAGTCGAGTACTGAGGTCATGTAGTTACACTCTAAAACCAGGAAAAGCTGACCAATAACATTAAAAATTAGAAATCTATTTAAGAAGTTATGCCAATATAAATAATGAAAAAGAATGAGGAATGAGAAAGGAAGAAAAAAAATCCAGAGTGTCTGATATATAATCATTTTATTTTACTACAACTGTAACGAAATTTTATTAAAAACATTAACATTACATACCTTAAAGCAGTAAATCAGTAAATCAATAGAGGTGTTACCAACACCTAAGGGATTAGTGTGCTTTTGTTTTACTGCTTTACTGCTTTTAATTAATCATTTACTGTTTTAACTCATATGTTTTACTGCTTTAACTCACATATTTATTAACATTACATACCTTAAAGCAGTAAATCAGTAAATCAATAGAGGTGTTACCTAACACCTAAGGGATTAGTGTGCTTTTGTTTTACAGCTTTACTGCTTTAACTCATGTTTTACTGCTTTAACTCATATGTTTTACTGCTTTAACTCACATATTTATTAACATTACATACCTTAAAGCAGTAAATCAGTAAATCAATAGAGGTGTTACATAGCACCAAGGGGATTAGTATGCTTTTGTTTTACTGCTTTACTGCTTTAACTCACTGTTTTACTGCTTTTTTAACTCATGTTTTACTGCTTTAACTCATATATTTATTAACATTACACCTTAAAGCAGTAAATCAGTAAATCAATAGAGGTGTGACCTAACACCAAGGGGGGATTAGTATGCTTTTGTTTTACTGTTTTACTGCTTTAACTCATGTTTTACTGCTTTAACATATGTTTTACTGCTTTAACTCATATATTTATTAACATTACATACCTTAAAGCAGTAAATCAGTAAATCAATAGAGGTGTGACCTAACACCAAGGGAGGGATTAGTATGCTTTTGTTTTACTGCTTTACTGCTTTAACTCATGTTTTACTGCTTTAACTCATGTTTTACTGCTTTAACTCATATGTTTTACTGCTTTAACTCACATATTTATTAACATTACATACCTTAAAGCTTTAACTCATATGTTTTACTGCTTTAACTCATATATTTATTAACATTATGTTTTTTATTTTGTTTTAATACTTTTTATTTATTTTATTATTATTTTTATTTATTTTTATTATTATTTTTATTATTTTTATTTTTATTATTATTATACTTAGTGTTATTTACTTCATGCCTATTGTTATTATTATTTAGAACACACACACATTCACTATGACACACACAACACATCACACAATATCAATTCTTACACTTATACATCAATATCTCACTATGACACTTATACACACACCACTATGACACTTACATTTAACCATAGACACTACATTTACACTACACACACACACACACACACCACACACACACACACATATACATTACGCAGACTTTTACTTACACTCTCACACAGATTTACTTACACTCCACACACAGATTTACTTACACACGCACACTCACACCTACACATATAACGTATAATTTATTAAAACATTTTATTTTAATTAAACACGTACATTTATATTACTCATTCAAATATAACTAAAATTATTTCAAAGTTTCTTAAAACTTCTATAATAATAAATCAATCATTATCTTTGAACAAAGAATTTATTATTAACTGTTAATACTTTTTGTTTATAAATTTTATAACTATCAAGTTTTAAAATAACTTTTACTAAAATTTTATGAAATTTTATTAAAAACATATATTTTACGTACCTTAAAGCAATAAATCAGTAAATCAGTAAGGTCAGCCCCTAGCACCCCTCTACACCAAGCTATGCCACGTTTTGTTCCATTGACTTACTGCTTTACATCATCTTTAGCCATGTAATAAGTATAAAAATAACAAAATAAGTTCTTCTCTGCTAACATAACATGTATTTTATTAAAATCTTTCTAAGTTCTTATTTTAAAATAACAATTATTCACTTACATTTATATTATTCGCTCGATGTTAACTAAAAATATTTCAAAGTTTTTTAAATAATTCGGATTTTCTTTATTATTATTATTATTATTATTATCTATGTACATTGACAATCCATCACGAGAAAACACAACAACCCGCACTCCTTACAGATACGAAACTGACCTCTCTCTGTAAAATGTGTTGAAATAACTACTTTAGGTCTAAATTTAGGATAATCCTTTTTTGTAGCCCGGGGCGATTTGCCGGATACCCTATGCCCAGCCTACACCTAGCCTAAACCTGCACCTAACCTGACCTAACCTAACCTAACCTAACCTAACCTAACCTAACCTAACCTAACCTAACCTAACCTACACCTACACCTAGCGTACACCTACACCTAGCCTACACCTATCCTGCACCTGCACCTAGCCTCCACCCCGCCTTGAGCTCATCCAGGTAACTGAAGCCTAGCCTTTGGTAGGTATCTGTGCTAACATGAGGTCATGTAGGTACCTGACCTGTATGGATCTATCCTAACTTATTTCCATCCGTGGTCACACACACACACACACACACACACACCGCCCACACACACACGCCCACACAGCCACAGCCACATTACAATACATTACACTACACATTACACACAACAGCCACCATACACTCATTTTCGTTACTTGAGACATGTACAAACACATTGTCAACTTTCAGGGGTAATTTTGAGATCCGACGCTGGTCAACCTTGCAGGGCGTACTTGCTTTTTTGATTCACTTGTTCAGCCTGCGCCACCGTGATATACATATTATTATTATTACAGCTATTATTAGTTATTGTGGATATTATAGTTATTATTATTATTATATTATATTATATTATTATTATATATATATTATATTATATATATTATTACATATATATACATATATATTATTATATTACATATGATACATATATATTTTCGGTCGTAATCTTCAGATTCTTGTTCTTGTCTTTGTATTTGGATCTAGGGTTTGATTTCTTTTGCTGCCTTTTGAGATCATTGATTAGTCATCTGATCACCTGGTATTGACCCATTTATCAGCCTGATGAAATTCTCCCGAGCTTAATCAGGAGCCACATCGTCTACTTATAAAGTTTCAGCCAATGCAAGGTGATCCGCACCCGTAGGTGCGACCCGCCGAGCGAATGAAAAATATATACACTATATTTTTCATTCGCTCGGCGGGTCGCACCTACGGGTGCGGGCCTCCAGCCTTTGCGGGGAGAGATCACGCTGCGTCCTGGCGGGCAGCTTATAACATAGGGGTAGACATTAATATTAACTCTGATCTAGGCTCAGGGGTTGGGAACCATCAAAGATGAGTCATCAAAGATGAATCATCAATATAGGTGGTATCAAAGATGACTTCATCAAAGATGAGTCATCAAAGATGAACCTTCAAAGTTGAGGCATCAAACCTACAAGGTCAAAAAGCTACAAGACCAAAATTGCACCCTGGAATACAAAAGGTTGACCGAAATATATATATATATATATATATATATATATATATATATATATATATATATATATATATATATATAGTATATATATATATATATATATATATATATATATATATATATATATATATATATATATATATATATATATATATATATATATATATATCAGTGGCGCAAAGCTGAGACATCAAACCTACAAGGTCAAAAAGCTACAAGACCGAAATTGCACCCTGGAATACAAAAGGTTGACCGAAAAATTCGGATTCTCAAAATTGCCCCCTGGAAGACCAAAGGGTTGTTAGTGTGTTTTGTACGTGTGTATAAGTGTAAATGTAAGTGTATGGGTGTGTGTGTGTGTGTGTGTGTGAACATGGTGCTGTGTGTGTGTGTGTGTGTGTGTGTGTGTGTGTTGTGTGTGTGTGTGGGACGATGACTCAAGTTGTGTGTGTGGGTGTGTGTGTGTGTGTGTGTGTGTGTGGTGTGGACCACGGATCGGAAATAAGTTAGGATAGATCCATACAGGTCAGGTTCCACATGACCTCTCGTTAGCACAGATTACCTAACCAAAGGCGGAGGCATCAGGTTACCCCTGGATGAGCTCAAAGGCGGGGTGGAGGCAGTGCAGGAGTAGGATAGGTGTAGGCTAGGTGTAGGTGTAGGTTAGGTTAAGGGTTAGGTTAGGTTAGGTTAGGTTAGGTTAGGTTAGGTTAGGTTAGGTTAGGTTAGGTTAGGTTAGGTTAGGTTAGGTTAGGTTCAGGTTAGGTTCGAAGGTTTAGGCTAGGTGTAGGGCTGGGCCCAATTAGGGAATTAGGCCTAAATCGCCCGGGCTACAAAAAAGGATTATCCTAAATTTAGACCTAATAGTAGTTATTTCAACACACTTTTACAGAGAGAGGTCAGTTCGTATCTGTAAAGTAGTGCGGGTTGTTGTGTTTCTCGTGTCATGGATTGTCAATGTACATAAGAATAATAGTAATAATAATAATAAAGAAAATCCGGATTTTATTTAAAAAACTTGAAATATTTTTTAGTTAACATCGAGCGGAATAATATAATGTAAGTGAATAATTGTTAATTTTAAAATAAGAACTTAGAAAGATTTTAATAAAATACATGGTATGTTAGCAGAGAAAAACTTATTTTGTTGTCTTTAGACTTTATTACATGGCTAAAGATGATGTAAAGCAGTAAGGTCAATGGAACAAAACGTGTCATAGCTTGGTGTAGAGGGGTTTTACTGATTTACTGCTTTTACTGATTTACTGATTTATTGCTTTAAGGTAACGTAAAATATTTATGTTTTTAATAAAATTTTCATAAAATTTAGTAAAAGTTATTTTAAAACTTGATAGTTATAAAATTTATAAACAAAAAGTATTAACAGTTAATAATAAATTCTTTGTTCAAAGATAATGATTGATTTATTATAGAAGTTTTAAGAAACTTTGAAATAATTTTAGTTATATTTGAATGAGTAATATAAATGTACGTGTTTAATTAAAACATAAAATGTTTAATAAATATACGTTATTATGTGTAAGTGAGGTGTGCGTGGTAAGTAAATCTGGTGTGTGAGTGTAAGTAAATCTGTCTGTGTGTGTATGTAAATCTGTGTGTGAGTGTGTGTGTGTGTGTGTGGTGTGTGTGTGTAAGTGTAAATGTAAGTGTCTATGGGTAAATGTAAGTTCATAGTGAATTGTGTGTATAAGTGTCATAGTTGAATGTGTGTATAAGTGTTAGTTGTTGGTTGGTGTGTGTGTGTGTGTGTGTGTGACTGTGGTGTCATAGTGAATGTGGGTTGTGTGTGTTCTAAAAAATAATTAACAAAATAGGCATGAAGTAAATTAAACCCATAAGTATAATAATAATAAAAATAAAAATAATAAAATAATAAATAAAAATAAATTAAAAATAATAATAAAATATAAAAGTATTAAAACAAAAATAAAAAAACATTAATGTTTTAATAATATATGATGTTTAAAGCAGTAAACATATGAGTTAAAGCAGTAAACATATGATTAAAGCAGTAAAACATGAGTTAAAAGCAGTAAAACATGAGTTAAAGCAAGTAATAAAAAACATACGAGTTAAAAGCAGTATTAAAAATGAGTTAAAGCCGCTAAAAAATGGTAGTTAAAGCAGTAAAGCAGTTAAACAAAAGCATACTAATCCCTCCTTGGTGTTAGGTCACACCTCTATTGATTTACTGATTTACTGCTTAAGGTATGTAATGTTAATAAAAATATATGAGTTAAAACAGTTAAACATATGAGTTAAAGCACTAAAACATGAGTTAAAGCAGATAAACAGTTAGAAACAAAAGCATTACTAATCCCTTTGGTGCTATGTAACACCTCTATTGATTTTACTGATTTACTGCTTTAAGGTATGGTAATGTTAATAAATATGTGCAGGTTAAAGCATAAAAACATATGAGTTAATAGCAAGTAAAACATTGAGTTAAAAGCAGAAAGCTGTAAAACAAAAGCACGCTAATCCCTTAGGTGTTAAGTAAATTTATTGATTTTACTGATTTACTCTTTAAGGTATGTAATGCTAATAAATTGAGTTAAAAGCAGTAAAACATATGAGTTAAACAGGTAAAACATGAGTTAAAGCAAGTTAAAGCAGTAAAACAAAAGCACGCTAATCCCTTAGGTGTTAGTAACACCTCTATTGATTTACTGATTTACTGCTTTAAGTATGTGTAATGTTAATGTTTTTTAATAAAATTTTCGTACAGTTGTAGTAAAATAAAATGATTATATATGCAGACACTCTGGATTTTTTTTTCTTCCTTTCTCATTCCTCTTCTTTTTCATTATTTATATTGGCATAACTTCTAAATAGATTTCTAATTTTTAATGTTAATTTGTTCAGCTTTTCCTGGTTTTAGAGTGTAACTACATGACCTCAGTACTCGACTCATCATTTGTGAATTAGTCGCTGATGGAAGCTTACCCCCAAACGCTCCTCTGGATACCGTTCCCTGATACATGACTCATTTTTATTTAAGTTAAATGTGGTATATATTATTTTATTAAATTTATTTAATAAATTTTTTTTTAATATTATATATATATAATATATATATATAATAATATAATATATATTATATAAATATATATATATAATATATTATATATAATAATATATATATATATATATGATATATATATGTGTGTGTTGTGTGTGTGTGTTGTGTGTGTGTAGGTGTAGGTGTGAGCTACGGCTGGTATATGTATCAAGGGTGGATGTATGTGTCTAGGTATGTGGCTTGTGTGTGTACGCGTATAGGTGTGAGCGTAAGTTGCCTATGTGGGTAGGTGGTTTATGTGTGTACAAAAAGCCTAAGGGTATAGTGTGTGTTGTAATAAATAGCCTAGCGGGTGTGCGTGTGTTCATAAGTGTCATAGTGTGTAGACGTCGGGTGGTGTAGGTGTGGAGCTAGGGTTTGGTGTATGTATCCATGGGGCAGGGTTCGGTAAGGGTGGGTGTGTGCTATATGGTTGGGTGTATGGTCTAGGCATTGTGGTGTGTGTGTAGTGCAGATGTGAGTGTAAGTGTCTATGGTGGGTGTATGTGTGTGTGTTATAAGTGCCTAGCGGCGCCGTGTGTGTGTGTGTGTGGTATAAGGTAGCCTAACGGGTGTGTGTGTGTGTGTGATGTGTGAGTGTGTAAGTATGTTTATATGTATGAGTGTGTGTATGGATGATTAGCGATTTTACTCTCTCTCTCTCGGTGATACATATATATATATATAATAATATATATATATATATATATAATATATTATAGTATATATATATATATATATATATATATATATATATATATATATATATATATATATATATATATATATAAATTGCATATAATATTAAAATGCAAAAATCGAGATACGCTTTTTTCTACAACTTTTAATATTTAATAGCTATTTCCAAAATTTTTGGTATGCATAAAAATGATTTATATATAAGTAACATTGTTTATATATTTTAAAGGAGCATTTCAGACGGAGCCACAATTAAGTCAAGTCTATTACCACTTCCTTAAAGAGGGCACGGGTCTAGTCTTCCAGTTTCGGAATAGTGACTGGATATAGGCACTTTTTTAATTCCCACAATTCCTTTGTTCATTCTTGTGGGTGGGATGATTCGCATCAGAATGCATATACATAGTAATGCCGCAAAACGCCATCGGTCACATATACATGACTAAGTAGTAGTATAACAATGACAATGTGGCCGACATTCCTTAAAGAAAGAAGGCCAATGGGTTCAGAGATACCTGTGAAACACTTCCAGAAGAGTCAAGCAAGCAACTTATAATATATATATATATATATATATATAATATATATTATATATATAAATACTATATATATATATATATATATATATTATACTATATATATATATATATATATATATATATATATACATATATATATATTAAATAGACACATGTTGAAATACAAAATTGAAAATAGATTTAATGAAAACTATGGTATAGGGGATTGGGAAATACCTCCTCTGGAGAGCACAGACAGAATAAAGCCAGTCACGGTGAATGGAATGGGTATAGAGATACGGTGAATTGAAACGGGACAGGTAGGAGGAAGGACTGGATGATGAGCGTGTGTGTGTGATATTAAGGCGTGAGTGTATGTGTTCTATGGATGCATTCTGTGGATATTTAAAATACATTCATGAGTTTATAGAAAAAACGAGGATGCGAAAGAAACAGCGAAAAAAACGGTCCGGCTTGGGTGCAGTGCCGGTGCGGTGCGTGCGGATGCGGTGCGGTGCAGGTGCTGCATGGCGGTTCGGCGCGGTATTCCGGCGGGGGCCTGCGGGTTAAGCGAAAACGCGTTGGTGAACTTCGAAACCCTCCCCCTCATCCTTAAGGGGGAGGACGGGAACACTCCACGGGAACAAAAAAAAATAAAAAAAAAGAAAAAAAAAAAAAAAAAAATAAAAAAAATAAAACGATATTAAAAATAAAAACAAAAAATAAAGAAATATAATCTACAGTAAAAAAAAAAAAAAAAAAAAAACATCCATGAAGGTATAGTTTGAAGTCATTTCCAAAAAATACAGGTGCCAAAAAAAGCCCTCAGGTTAGGTTCCTCGCTTGGGCAGCTTCGTGCGGCGGCAACATCGTTCTCCGAAAATCCCTCTCTTACTACCTTGCCGATTATAAAAAAAGGTTATCATATATAATATAATATATATATATACATATAATATAATATATATATAATATATATACTATATATATACTATATATATACTATATATATATAATAATATATTATATAATCAAATTAGTATACTATATATTTATAATTTATACATAATTATATATATTATAAAATTATATATATATATATATATATATATATATATATATATATATATAATATATATATATATATATATATATATATAATATATATTTATATATATATATAATATAGTATATAATATCATAATATATAATATAGTCATATACTATATATAATTAACTAAATAATATATAATATATATATATATAATCTATTATATATAACTATAATATATATAATATATACTATATTATATCATATATTATATATATAATATATATATATTACTATATATATATACATATATATATATATAATATATATATATATATTATATATATATAATTTCTTATGGAAGCAAAACCCACGCGTTATTAACTAGATATGATTTGCTAAATGCAGGAAATAAAATCTTATATATTGACTATGTAAAAAATTATATTATTAATGTTTTAATCACAATGACGTAAAATTTCACTCCGGAGAGGAGGATGGAAAATTTTATGTCAACTTGATATAAAAAAAAATTTCTGTGAAGAGTTGGACATACATCATCGCTGGTGTGTACCATTTTCTCTGTCGACCATTTTCACTTTCGAAGATTGAGTCTAGTTCTCGTCAGTATATTGTGCGCTAAATCTATTAAATAAAAATTTATCAAATATCATATAGAAAATCTTTTTCTACTTAAATAATTCTGAAAAATTATATAATTCGCGAGAGAATATTTTTCTGCTTAAAAAAATACTTTTATTATTTGGCGGTAGAAAAATTACAATGACAATTAAAGGAACTATATAATACTGATATTCAGCATTGCCCAATTTAAGTATTAAAAGGTGTTTGTATCTATTTGTCAAATGTTTTATTTGACACGTAAGTAAATCGAATCCTGATACACTCTTTATAATGTTTTAATATAATAATTTATGGGTTTAAATTGAACCTAGATACATCTAGTCCTATTATTTTATTTTGTGCATTTAGTTTTCTAATACAGTGTATAATTTTATTTAATTTAAAACATAATATTTTAACAGCCCATATTTCCGTATTAAGAAGCAATTTCAAGACCTAATATGATGTAATTGGGATAACCATAGACGAATAAATATTTACTAGAAACTTAATGTGATGAAATTGTGGTAAACATAAACAGTAAAAAATGTATTCGAACAGTAAAAAAATGTATTCGAGTCCTAATGTATGTAACTGTGATAAACATAAAGATAAGACCTAATCAGGATAACAATAGACAAAAGGAATTATACTGAGACCTAATATTATGTAATTGGGATAAACAATAGAAAATGAAATATATATATATATATATATATATATATATATATATATATATATATATATATATATATATATAATATATTATATATAATAAATATATAAATATATATACTATTATAATAAATATATAATAAGAGAGAGAGAGAGAGAGAGAAGAGAAGAGAGAGAAGAAATGGACGAGAGAGAGAGAGAGAGAGAAGGACGAGAGGAGAGAGAGAGAGAGAGAAGAGAGACGAGAATGAGAGATGAGATGAGAGAGAGATGAGAACGAGAAGCGAGAGGAGGAGAGAGATAGAGAAGAGAGAGAGAGAGATCTTCCCCGGGGACGACATCATTCCAAACAACTGGAAGAAGCTGGCAGACGTCAAAAGCAGAAAGTCAGAATAGCTCTTAATTAGAGCACATGAGCTTTAATATACTTCAAAAATTAAAAAAAAGCATGAGATCGATCCATTTCAACCAGTTCAATAAGGAAAGCATAGCAGGCGGAGAAGCAGCAAAAATTTTACTTAATTTTACAAAAGGAACAATTAAAATTTTGTTTTAAATTTCGAAAACAGCTCTGTAAGAAATTAATTTTATGGATTAAATTGTTTTAAATATTAAAAAAATATAAATTAATAATTCACTTCTTTTGTAGGCATGCACTGCCTACCTTGGCAACTACCCAATGACACGTCCCTGAATATTATATATATATATATAATATATATATAATATAATATAATAATATATATATAATCATATACTATCTATATATATATATATTATATATATATATAATAATATATATAATATATTAGAGACCTAATGTGATGTAATTAGGATAAACATGCAAAATGAAAAATATGCTGATTTGATTGAGACGTTGAATTTAATATAAAGTTGAGGATTAGTTGTAATTTTAATAATAATAATAATAATAATAATAATAATAATAATAATAATAATAATAATAATCAATTGAATAATAATAATAATATAATAATAATAAAAATAATAATATATAATAATAATAATTGAAGAGCGTTGATATTAAATATCAAACATAAATTACTTTTATACAGTAGAAAACAATATATAAATTAAAATTATAGAAGATTTATTAATTAAAAAGGGAAAAAAAAAAATCATTTTTCAATTTTCTTCAAATTTTCATCCAATTTAATTTGTTCTCCAAGAAGGAATTTCAAACACGCTTCTCAATCCAACGATAATTGGGAAAAAGACCATCCATGTTTATTCCTATGTTAAAATGAACAAAATCATACATATTCAATCGTGTTAACGCTCGTGTTTTTATATGAAATTGTAGTATTTTTAATTATTTTTTCTTGTATTTCTTCGTTTTATTTGAGCGTTTATTTTTTTGAGGAAATTTTTTAACGGGGGGAGAATTTATCTATCTTTATAACAATGTTGCTACGGTTTTGTTTATTTGAGAAATTGAATAGTTTTTAATTTGTTCTTTCGTATTTTAGCTTATAATACGGGGGAATTTTTTGAGTGGTTTTACTTGTGTGTTTAAGCTTTATATAATTGTTAATCTTGGAGACAGTGGTTTGTGTATATACTGCTGTGCGGATCAATCATCGGGTCTTGAATTTTTCAATTTGGGCGAGTACCTGACTTGTGCTCAATGCAATTCTTCTTACTAGCTGCTCTATAGCTAGCTCTACTCTCTCTCTCTTACTCTCTCTTTCTCCTCTCACTGTCTTTCTCTTCTTCTCTCTCTAACTTTTTCTCTCTCTCATTTTGTCGTCTCCTTATTCAATAATTGGTACCTCTCGGGTACTCTTAAACTCACTCTTTCTTCTTTCTCATACTCATATTTAACTGCTGAGCGGTACGGATCTCATCATCCTACTACTCATTCATACAAATATATGACTACTATATGTTTTTCAATTTTTATGGAGAATATTATAATTTTTTTATATTTCGGATTTAGGTTGGAGAATTAATTTTTATTGAGGTAGTAGGGATATATATAAATTATTAGGAGTTATATAAGTGGGAGTTTAGGATTGTATTATATTATTAGGGTGTACATTATTGGGATTAGATGGATTATATTTTTGGTAATATCTTATTGTGAGGTGATATATTTTTTTCTATAATCTATATAGGTATTTTTTCTATGATATAAGTTTAATTTTATAATGTAGGGTAGGGGGATGATATTCCTATTTATTATTTGGGAAGTAATGAGAAGATTCCTTATGCTTCTATTTCGTCACATAGTCCATTAGTGCGGGAGGTAGGGAATTGTGATTAAAAATCGAGTTGTATTGCTTAGTTCTGGTTCCAGATTTTAATATGACGTTCATGTAAATACGATTAGATAATCTAAGTTAGTTTTAAGCAAATTCTTTTTCTTTTATATTTCTTCGTTTTTTCTCTTCTAGTGGCATAATGTCGTGAAATATAGACAAAATAAGTTGGAAAAAGATATATTTTAGGGGAGGGAATTTATTATGGATTGCGTTCTTTCTAACGTTGGGTTATTAGAAAAAAGGGAAAAAGAGGATTTTGGGGTGGTTAAAAAGTGGATGTCTGAACTCAACTTAAAAGTAATCAATTTGTAATGTTAAGAGGAGAATCTTATGTTTTTAGATAATATTCAAAAATGTTCTGAAGAGAAGTTTTAAAAAAATTAGTTTATTTTTTTTTTAATCTTAAAAAATTCCAATCTTCTACCATAGCACTGTTAAATTTTATTGGTAAGTGTGTATTTCAAGATTAGGGGGGGGGAGGAGTCACCAACTTTATATCTCAATATTACAACGGTTTTTAATTTTTAACAGATAACTCTCTATGATTACTTTATATTTAATTTATATTGTGGGGATATAATGATTTTTATAATCATGCTTTCTCGGGACATCCAATACATCAGTAGTGTGTATGATGATTTTGAAAGGGCTTGAGGGGCTTGGATAGGCTAGAGCGGAGGTGTTTTTAATAGCCTTTTTACTATCTTCAAAAGCTTTATCTGCGGCGGGATTCCATGGTATTGTTTTTTGATAGTTCACAAAGTTTATACTCATTATTAATGGGGTCTTCTAATAATACAAATATTAGTGTTAGAGATTTGATATTATTATTTTCGATCAGTCCTCTTAAGTACGTGTTTTTTGCACTCGTAAAATTTGTATTAGGTTGCTAGATAGTCACTATTAAGTACGGGTTCTCTGTGTGTTTTTGGTAGGAGTTTGTATCTTGGTGAGCAGTAAGATAGTCGGCGATTATGTAGGTTTTATTATTTAACCGTGACTTCTGTTTACACTATTATGTAGTTTATGCATGTTCTTATTGAAGAGTTGAGGGGTTTACTAATAATAAGGTTTGTATCTTGGGTGGTAGCTCGGGTGAAAGTTAGTGTATTTACTTTATTTTTTACAGAGGGATTGTTTTATGGTTGTCTATGATGTAGCTAGAGATAGATCACTACTAAAGATACGTCGCTATTCTATTATATGAGCAGTATTAGATTTTTTTATGAAGTTTTGCATATAGGGCTTTTTTTTTCTTTAATAGTAACTATTTTATGTAGTATACTAATACGTATTTAGAAAATTTAGCATGTAAATCTAACAATTATAACTTTCCAAGTGAAAAGAGTAGATCTTTTCTATTTAATTTCACCCTGAACTATTTAGGTTACTCAGTGTTGAAGGCGTGTATATATCCACCAGATTCTAATTTTCTTTGAATATATTATATAGATACTTTTTTTATTCCTACTAGTGGGAATTATATGGTATGAGTTATACTATTAATATTTTGTACTCATACTTTTTGGGTGGATAAATATTTAAGTAGGGGGACTTAGTGACCTATATATATATAGTGGACCTATATACCGGGGGAATATTAATATACCTATGAGAGGTGGGAGAAATAAGAAGGTGACGTTAATATTTATAATATATATAATATGAGATTAGACAAATTTGTGAGTTGATTTTTTTCTGATATAATGTCAGTTGAGGGGGGGTATTCTTATATATTATTATTATGGTTCTTTGTTAGTAGTAATTGTAATATATATATATAAAATATTTTTTTTTTTGGGGGCACTTTTTTATTATATATATATAATATATTTAAGTTATTAGGTATAGTTGTTATATTTTATTCATATAGTAGTTAATAATTCATGGGTAGAGGCGAGTTGGGAGGTGAGGTGTGTTTGATGAGACCAGATGGTAGATGTTGCGTTTAAGCGGATTTCATTTAGGTACACCTTCAGATTAAAATATTTTAAACAGTGAGTGAAAACTTGTTGAGAAAGATGAGATTCAGTTGGAGCGAGTCTAGTATGTGTTTTTTATTTAGTGTTTTTTTTTTTTTTTGTGTGTGAAAGTCTGAGTGCTGGATGTGTGTATATTTTTAAGGAATATATGGGATGAGCTAGGCGGCCGTATGGAATCGACACGACTTAAAAACAAGAGATACGCTTACAATAAACTATAATTTATGTTTAGATATTTTAAATAGGAGTTTATAGGCTATTGGTCTTGTAGGTTTAAGTATAGATTCGTATTGGATATCGTTTTAAAAAAAAAACTAAAAATACATAATTCTATATGTTTAGAGGACAGATGGTGTTTTTACGTACCATTGACACTGAATCGATCTATTTCGGCTAGGTCGGGGACCGACTTAGGTACCTTTATAATGAGAAAGTGCATGTCTGATCTCTCTTTCTTACTTCTTCTATCTACTCTGCTTCTCTGCTTTCAGTCTTTTTGGCTCTGTTCTCTCCTTC
>JABUQX010060584.1:42500-45000 GCA_015478945.1 Trachelipus rathkii
TGCACCAGAAAATGCCACCTTCAAGATTAAAGCGAGTGCCATTCCTTTCTCCAATAGGGCCGTACCTCTCATCTAAGGGTGCCATTCTTCTCTCAAACTATCATCCATCTTGGCACTTACCTCAATGGGTGCCAGTAATGTCTTAGCGATGAGGGAAGATTGGAAGGAGATTTGAGGGGGGCTTCACTCCCTTTCAAAAGGAGTTCAAAATTCGATTAAGGGGGAGAAGGGAAATTGGTGCAGGACTGAAGTGGTCTTATAATTACAGATTACGTTGGAATCACGATTATTATTATTATTATTATTATTATTATTATTATTATTATTATTATTATTATTATTATTATTATTATTATTATTATTTATTATAACCCTCTTGAAATTATTATTATTTATTTTATCTATTAATTATATTATTAATTATTATTATTATTATTATTATTATTATTATTATTATTATTATTATTATTATTATTATTATTATTATTATTATTATTATTATTATTATTATTATTTTTTTATTATTATTATTATTAATTTATTTTTTTTTAATTTTCATTTTTAATTTATCATTTTTTTGTATTTTTTTATATTCGTTATTTGCTATTTTATATTTATTTTTTTTCAGTTTTAAAAAAAAAAAATAATAATAAGTATTATTATTATTATTATTATTATTATTATTATTATTATTATTATTATATATTATTATTATTCATTATTATTATTCATTATTATTATTATTATTATTATTATTATTGGTGATTGTGGTGTTAGTAGTATTAGTGGTAAGTCTATTTAGAGTAGCGCATTAACGAAAGGTTTTTGGCATTTTGTGAAGCAAACTGTTCAGATATGAAGTGGTTATTTCTTTGACTTATGTTTAAATGATTCATACCTCGGCAGGATGAGTCCAATTGAGTGTGAGGAGCATATAATTGAGGTGGGCATCTTCGCTGTAATGAAGGTGTTCATATCATTAACTTTCCTTTTAATTAAAACCTATAGCGTTCATTTTAACTTTGGTTGTTCTGATATTATTCGTAGTTGTGAAAGCAACCTTCATGAGCTACCATCGCTTTCAAGTTTAAGTTTCTTGTCAATTATCTGTTCAGCAATGCTTAAAACTTATTTCTCAGTATAAAAGGAAATTTTTTTTAGTTCCTCTTCTTGCGCTCTTAGGCATATTGCTTCTTTTTCCCTCTTTGCTTCTCCGCTGCTCTACATGTTTTATATTCTACCCAAGCTGAAGTCTATGTTCAAACGTTTACTTCTCTATTCCAGTTTAGACAATTCTTTAGCTATTTTCCCCATATCTATCTCACTTATTTATACCTAAAATTGTTATTTTTTTCCAATGATAGGATTTCTTCTTCATCTTAGAGCAGCACTACTATGAGTAAAAAAATGTATGATTCTGACCAAATATCTACTTTGTTTCTTAAAACTTGAGCTTCAGAACATACCAATGAACTTCAAACTTTTTTAACTGATTAAATCAATCGCTCATTCAGCCTCTGCAGAAGAAATAGGGTACCTCTCCATCCTATATCTATCACTTAATTACTTTAATTTGTGTGTGTTTTTTTTTTCAAATTTTCAAATTTTTTAGTAATGGAAAAATTTGGAAACATTTCAGTTCTTCTAATTTTATCTCAGACTGTCATTATTGTTTCAATAAAGTACATAGAGCATTCTACTGACGATGTTTCTGTTCTTTCTGACCCTTGGTCTTCTACAATTCGGCATTTGCTAAATCCATTTTGTTGTATACAATATACAAACAAATAACTTTTGCTGGAGTCTAGCACAAAACTTTGATATCTAAGCTTCACTCTTTCTTTTTATATCCTTCTTCACCCCATCTCTCTCTCTCTCTCTCTCTCTCTCTCTCTCTCTCTCTCTCTCTCCTCTCTCTCATCTCTCTCTCTCTCTCTCTCTCTCTCTCTCTCTCTTTCCCCCTCCCCCCTTTCCTGCCACTCAATAGCCACTGTCGTGGAGCGTTTATAATTAAAATTTATTATTTTGGATGTTATCATGGGATCTGCCCTATTCCAAACTCTTTTTTTTTTTTTTTAATTTTAAGTTAAGACTTTCTACCGGTCATATCATCACTTACTCATTTATTATCCGATAACTCCACCCTTTATTGCCACGTTCATTTAGAAAATCGTTCCATCCAATAAAAAATAAGTTGAGAGTCGCCTGGGAGCAATTAATCTCTGATCTTTCCCTTAATTGCAATTATGTGGATGTAACAGCAGGGTTATTTTCATTAACTCAAAAACTGAAATCTTTCATGAATTTACTTTGGATAACTTTTCACACACCTAGTAACATCTTCCTCTTCCCTTTAATACGCGCCATTTCCTCTATCGAAGATATCCCAACCAAGGAGAAGGGGCTCTCGGCAGCACAGCAGACACCTTCCCCGTGCTGAAGTTTACCAGGAACACCTTACCGCGAGAGGACTTCGCCGTGGTTAATATTTTTGGAATTT
>JABUQX010060584.1:55000-70000 GCA_015478945.1 Trachelipus rathkii
AAATACCCCTGAATCTTTTTCGTTATATATACTGTAGATATTCGTACTTGTTGAATGGATACGTAATTTTGTATTATATGTTCGTTTGTACTTATGTATTTATTGCTAATTATGTATATTATGATATAGAAATAAACTGTTAAAAGCTCCAGAAGGTAAAATGTGCTAACCAATTATATCAATAGAGTTTGAAAATAACGCTTCTGAAATATTTTTTATTTGTACCCTACAAACATATATATAGTGAAATCGATATTTCGGTTTGGGGGATACCTTATTCAAACACTAAATCAATTTAATACCTTTTTCATTACTTTTTAACCAAAGTTCATCGATTTATGTCACAGGAGCAAG
Source organism: Trachelipus rathkii (assembly GCA_015478945.1). Classification (NCBI taxonomy): domain Eukaryota; kingdom Metazoa; phylum Arthropoda; class Malacostraca; order Isopoda; family Trachelipodidae; genus Trachelipus; species Trachelipus rathkii. The sequence continues at coordinate 55,355 of JABUQX010060584.1, forward strand.
TTGTTGTTAAAAAGTATATATAATGCTACTGAAACTTCAATCAACTGCTGAAGAACATCCGAATAATTTAAAAGAGATCTGGAAATACGTTTATATTGACAATGTTCCTTAAATCTGCATAGTAGCATGTTGAGATTCCGGCATAGGCAGATGTCAAAAATTTTATATTCCGGTGAACCGTATATATATATATATATTATTATATTATATACTATTATATATATATATATATAGTATATATATATTATATATTATATATATATATATTATATATATATATATATAGTATATATATATATCTATATTATATATAATATATATACTATATATATTTATATATAAATATATATATAATATATATATATATATATAATTTATATTATATATAATATATAATATATATATGTATATATATATTCAGTAAGGAGGGCCTTATTGAAAAGATTAGAAAGAAACAAGTTAAGAATACTGTCGTTAAAACTACAAAGTCAATGCAATTTCATATTTCTTGGAATTCATTCATGTGACTGGAACCCTCCTTTCAGAAGAAGTATATTATAAACTAACATATGAAAAAGTAAAAATTATTTAGTTCTGTAAAGTATTTTTAAAAGAATGGATAATTGGTCATTTTATTAAAAAAAACTTGTGTGGTGCTTCAGAATACTTATTTTGTCTTGTGTCTAATGTTATAAAATCACCTTTTTTTTATTGAAATATTTGAAGATTGATGATGCAGAAGGATTCATTGAGTTTTCGTTTTTTTGTTTAGATTTTGGTACATGTAAAATAGGTGTCATTTGGTTTATGTTAAATGGAGTGATGAGTAGGTATGAGGGGGCGATTCAGTGTCGGAGGGAAGAGTGTTGATTGTCGGTGTTAGGAAAGTCAATGTCTTGTTGTGTGATATTGTTCGGCGTGTGAAGATCATGGGTTTCACCATGTAAAGGGATGTTACAATCCTTCGCCAGGAATTTTTTGTGAAACACACTGGGAGATTCCGCAGGGGAGGGAGTGGGCTGATTAAATGTGTGGTTTAAGGGGTTTTTTGTTTTTTAGAGGGAGGGATATCGAGAGCGCTCTTCTAAGTTTTGGCAAAATAGTTTTTAATTGTGGGTGAGAGGAAGTATTGTTAGGTTAGAGTGAAGGAAAGAGTTAGGAAATTGAGACGGGGTGGTTAAATGGGAGGCTTGGTACGTAGGGGGTTGGTGGCACTATGCGTCGTTCGTACGTAGGGGAGATAGTATTTGATGTATTGAGTGTATGGTCAACTACTATGTGGTATTTATATATTATGTTATTATATATATATATATTATATATATATATATATATATATATATATATATATATATTATATAGTACTATTGATATAAATTAATATATATAGTATATATTATATATAATATATTATATATTATCATTATATAGTATATATATTTATATATATATATCATAGTATATATATATATATATATCATAATATTATCTGTTATATATATATATAATATCATATATATAGTGGGTATACTATTTGTTGCAAAGCGAATCCTAATATTTATATATATATATATTATATAATTTAATATATATACCTGCAGATCAAGTTGTATTATATACTGTATATATATATACTGTATGTAGTAGTATATATATATTTATATATATATATATAATATATATAATATGTATATATATCTATATATATATTATATACTATATATATATGTATATATATATAATATATATTGTATATAGAAGTCACAAGGTATATACTATATATATATACTATATATATAGGTATATATTTAATATAAAAGTGATTGTTAACGTTTGAATGGTATTTATATACTGTATATATATACTGTATATATACTTACATATTATATATATATATCATCTGATCTACATACTATATTATAGTACTATATATATCTACCTTATATATTATATATATTATAGTGCAGTATAGTATATTAGTGGGAGGGGCGTGGGGGTATCCCTATAAATACTGTATAGGTATAATGACTATATATGCGGTTAGTGTTATGATATAAGTAGTATATCTATAGTATAACTACGATGATATGTATAGTATATTGAATACTAGTATAGGTATAGGGTGATATATATCATGATAATATATATACGTATAATTATATTATGTATATATATATGATATATACCTTATATAGGGTATTCTGTATACTATATATGTGATCATATATGTTATAAGGGCGCGGGGGCGGTAGTGAGTAGTGAGGGGGTGAGCTCACGCGGCGGTTATACTACGTCGCCATACGGTGATATATATATACTATATATCATACTATCACATATTCATATATATTATCATATGACTGATAGTGGAGGCGATCCGTCGGGGGCCCCGAGTGGGCGTGCAGCATTTTATTATAATTGGGTAATATTTTCAGTTTTCATCTTTTATCCCACTGTGTTTTTGCTTTTTTTTTATTTTTTTAAATGGCTGATTTAAAATAAGATTGCTAAACAATCTTGCCTGCACCGCCACACATATATGTCTACACGACAACCGTACAGGGGACATAACCCAGGATTTGAATCGTGCGGGAGAGTATATAGTATATATATATATATATCATATATAGTATTATTATATATATAGTGATTAATGTATATATATATATACTATTATATTCATATATATATTTTATATACTATATATATATTATATATCATTATTATATATATATATATCTCGCGAAGTCCCCCTGACGGGCAATCGTATCTTCGCTAATCCAACACTTCTTCTACTTTTTCATACATGACCGCTCCTCATCCCCCAGGCGGCTTCCGCTTTCCCATAAAATTTCGCAGCTTAAGCTGCATGATCCTAATAATCAATAACTCGAAACATTCCTCTGTAAATATCAAGCATGGCACGAGATACTGCAACAATATATATACGAATATGGGAACAGATGCGCTAACGCAGAGATACGAGTAATCGACTGCACACAGCCTCTCAAAAAATACCACTGTTACCTTACTAGACCAGAAGAGAATCGTAACATCCACCCAGCAATATTTCTGTCAAATAATAATTTCCCCTCTCAAAAAACAACCTTCGATCCTAAGTTTAAGCTTTGATCCACATGTGATATTCACTCCCCCACAGCAATATATGATTCACTTCAGGATGAGGTGCAGGTGCATGTAGAATTAAATGTGTGCGGAGCTGAAATATACGCTAAGCTGGTAACAAACTAATGGCTAAAATAAAGAAAACTCTCACAAGTAGTATTCAGACAATACAAGTGCCTTCCCTTCCTAATTATGCATCACCTGCGTGGGCTCCCACAATATCACAATCCAATATTCGGAAGTTAGAAACCGTGGAAAATAAAGATCACAGGATATTAACAAGCTGCTTTCCCCCACATCATCTACTAACTGAAACAAAAATTCTCATCTTTAAAGCCCATCTTGAAATAATAGGCTGTCGATTTTACAGTAAATCACTCTCAATAGATCATAACTTCAACACACATTACGATAACCCCTTCCCCCTCCACCTAGAAAAAAAATCAGACTAGCATTAAACTATTCTAACAGCTTCATCCCTCATCAATAGAATCCCATTACTAAAAACATTCATACACAATTAATTCTAAGAATGATCTCCGTTTATACAAACAAAACACCATACTTCAAACACTCCCACCTAAAATATCCCATAGAAAACAAACCTTTTGGGGCATCATACCCGTATAATGCCCTCCCGACTCAGCTCTGGGCACTATTCCTCTCTTCAAGTATGTAAATTTAAAATCAATAAAGCACCTTTTTGCCCATTGTCTAAGATGTTTCTCGACGAATAACGACAACAGAGGACATCTGTTAATAGACTACCTGACTTACCGGTGAGCGGGGTGTGTGGGGGAACGGACATTCAGGACAGACTTCAAGGCGGCGCATTCTCGTATTAGATCCCTGGGCCTGCTAAGCTGTGGTGCCACAATATCTCGAGGTAGCCAGTTTCTCGTAGGAAGGGGAGCGGGGTGCGCCAGGAAGGGTCGAGGTAGATATATATATATGAGTATGTGGTGATAGTGGGAGAATTAGAGGTAGGGGTAGTAGGAGTGGTAAGAGTGGTAGGGTATGGGTATATGGATGGTTTGAGTATTATATATAGTATATTAAGTATATATAGGATATAGTATATAGGTAGGGTATACGTAATATAGTGAGAGAGGATGGGAGGGGGTATATAATGGTATAGTATGTATACTATAGTGATATGTATATAGTATGGGTATGGTGATAGTATATATAATTTGATGAATATAGTAGTAGTAGTATTATAGTATAGCTAGTAATAGTATAGCGATATGATATATATATGGTAAAGTACTTAAATATATATGGTAGTTATATATATAGTATATTATATTATATATATTATATATAGGGTATATTATATATATCAGATATCACAGCACGAGTGTTGTAGGATAAAATTGATATCTTTGTCTCCATCAGTCTCATTTTGTCTGACAGAAAATTGCGTAGGAGAAGTCAATTGTTGTTTCCGAAGAATAGTGTTCAAAGACGACTTTAGTTATATATAGTATATTATATACGTCTTGTATGTATATATATATTATGTATATAGTATAAAGGTAGTTATTATAGTAGGGGGTAAGTAGTATATATATGTAGTATTATAGGGTATAGGGGCCGGTAGCTATATATAGGGATAGGGGATAAATATGTAGTAGGCTTGTAATGTACTCACGTGTTTTTGTAGTGGTATGTGTACATTAAGGTCAGATAGCTTTTGAGAGAATTGGAATTAATCTTTGTAAGTATTAATTGAAGTTGAAAATATTTTATTTCAGAGAAATTTGACAATGAGTAGCATGTTGTTAAGTGCAATTTAATCAGTTTGATGTATGTAAGTGGACCAATAGTTTTAGTTATAGGTTAGAGATAACAATGAACTGTAGCTTAAGTGTGTGAGGATAAGGGCGTAGCGTTATGGTATTTGGCTACTCTTGGTTAATTGGGTGTTCGTATGCAATTGCAACCATATTGTGGTTGTCTGCATGTTGTTTCTTTTACTAAGTGGGTGAGCGCTCGCTAGTCACGAATGTACATGCGATCTATGAGTTGATTGGCATGGGTGCTGTAGTTAAATTTAAAGTAAGTTGTGGGGTTTAGAGGATGTTGAGCGTTACGTGCTTAGTCCTCAACACGTCGATCGGTATGATGTATGATGTGACGAAGATAAGGGAATACATGTAAGTATAATAGGGCAAATATAGGTGACCTAAGAGATATCCGAGTGGTATGCTCGCGGGTGGAGTTGTACTGACAATAGATGATAGTTGTATAAATAAGAAGTAGGGACAAGTTATACAATGATGAAAGATAGATATTTGAGCGAGGTGAGAGGTAGGTGAGCCGTATAATTAATAATAGTAAGTGAGAGAGTGGAGGTGAGGTGAGGTAGATAGAGGAATAGAGTGGGGAGAGTGGAGTGGAATATCATCGGACGGAGCGTAACTAGATAGTAGTAGAGGAATGGAGTGAGATAGAGTAGGGAGTAATGAAGTGAATAAGTGGGAGTGAACGGAGTGGATGAGATGGAGAAAGTAGATAATGGAATAGGTGAAGGGAATAGATGAGATGGAGAGATAATGAGCGTAGTGCCGATAGATGAGGTAGATGAATGTATAATAAGTGAGATAATAATGAGTAGATGAGGTGAGATGAGGGAGGTGACTGAAGTGAGGAGTGGAGAGTAATGAATAATAATAATTATTAATAATAAATAATTAAGTAGGATGAGATGGGAGAGAGGAATGGGAGTGAGAGGTAGATAAGTGGGGAGATGAGATGAGAGTGTCAGAGTGTCGAAGAAAGTGGTGTTTTGATAGTTCAGCGAGATAGTGGGGGAAGTAGGTAGCGAGAGTCGGCATGGGTTCAATAACAACGAGCGGTTGTAGTGATACATTGTTTTATATAATGAGGTTTTTAAAGTATTGTGTGACAATGTAGAGATACAGGTGCGAGGGTTTACTTTTATATAATGCAAGATTGGGAATGTCGCGTAGATGATGTGTGAAGTTGTGTTGCGTAGTGTCAGGACGAGCGAGGTGTGTGTTGTGGGTCGCCGTGTGTGTGAAGACCCGAAAGTACCAGATTTGTTAGATGAATAATGTATTCTAAAAGAGTAGCTTGGAGGAGGCATGAAAGCGAGATGATTAATGATGTGAGCAGAGTAGATGAGGGGAGCGAATAGGGGGAAAGGAAAGTAAGAATGAAGGAGGATAGAGAAGTAAAAGTATAATGAAGAAGAGGTATTATAGTAGATTATAGAATAATTAATAATAATAGAGTATTATAGATGGAGAGGGAGATGGGAGGTGAGAGTGGAGGGCGGAGATGGGAGAAGAAGCGCTGTACGAGGAAGAGAGTATTGAGATGAGTAGATGAGATGAGATGAAGTGAGAGTGAGATGAGAGTAGGATGGAATAATGGAGGATGAGAGTGAGTGGATGAGAGTAATAAGAAGTAAATAGATAATGAAGTAAAATAATAATAATAATGTATAATATAATGGAGATAATATGGATGAGATGGAGGTTATGATTGGAGCTGATAAGTGGATGCGATGAGAGAACTTAGATGCATAGATAATAATATGTAATACTAAGTACTGAATGGAGCGTGGAGTACGTCAGGTGATGCGAGGTGACTGATGATGGATTGAATGACGCGGTGTAGGGGTATAGTGGTAGGGTATGAATTAGCAGGGGGGTGAGGGGGTGAGGGGTGAGTTAATATTATATTAATATTTAGTAGTATATAGTATATATATATTATATATATATATTATATATATAATATATATATTATATATAGTATATATATTATAAAATAATAGATAATAATAATTAATAATTAATTAATAATAATAATATAATAATAATAATAATAAATAATAATATAATTAATAATTAATAGTATATAATTTAATAATTAGATAATAATAGATAATAATAATAATAATAATAAGTAATCAATGAAAATGAAGAGTAAAATAATGAATAGGATAATAATTAAAATAGAATAATACTAATTAGCTTTGATACAATTATCGTTGATTGCTATAACAACATTAAGAGTAGATAAGTATAATAATGTAAGAATAATCAGTAGATAATGGAGATGGACTAATGAGGGAATAATAATATTCACAACAATAATAATAATTGATGAAGTAGATAATAATAGTTATATGTATAACAATCAATATAATATTTTAAAGTAAATAAAATAGTACTTATAGTAGTACGATAATAATAATAGATAGATAGAATAACTAATAATAATTAATAATAAGTAATGATTCATAATTAATAATCGATGGAAGTATATATATATAATTAATAATAATAATAAGAATAATAATGAATAATAATGAATAATAGATAATAATAATAATAATTATTAATCATAATGAAATTAGTGTAATCATAAAATAACAGACTGTAGGCTACAAGATATCAACAATAGTCAAATTCACAATTCACCATTTACAATCATAATTACAACTAAAAACTGTTACATATAATTCAATATATGTTATTATGCAAAGCAAACAATTATGCTTTAAACATTTCTATACGATGATAAATTAGTGATTAAGAAAGTACTCAAAAATACGTTGACATTAAAAATGCTTCAATTAACGATGCGCTATAATAAAATGTAATAGATATAATTAATGAAATAATAATATTATCAATAAAATAATAATAATACATATATGAATAATAATAATAATATATAAAGATAATTAAGTTATAATATATTTAATGATATTATATATAATAATAATAATAAAAAAACAATAATAATGAATTACATATCTAAATAATATATAATAATAATAATAATTAATAATCATATTATTATAATAAGTATATAGATATAGATATAATAATCAATAATGGTAGTATCGTAGAATGTTTAAAATGTGTACAAATATTCCTACGTTTCTTTATTAAATATTTATTGTAATAATAGATGTTTTTAATTTTTTTAGTAAAGAGATTTGTGGTAGAGTTTTCGTTTTAATATTCTTGCCGGACTATTGAAGTTGAATAGTTTTAGTCTGTTTTAGTAGCCGACCGCTGGTCATTAGTCTTTTTGGTTAGTTTAGAGGTAAAGGGAGGGTTTTATTAAGTCATTGATTTCTAAGGTTTATTGTGAATTTGGCACGGCGCCTTGCTGGCTTTGAAGTGAAAATTTGCTAGCAAGACAAGGTCACATGCATTTGTTATGTGATATTTTAATTGGTATCTCTTCTAGGAGTGGGATATATTTGAGCAAGTCTTTTAAATCTTGCAATATTCTTTAGGTTTTGAATATAATTGGTGTGTGTATGGCTGTAAATATCTCTTGTATCGCTAATGAGGCGAATAATATCGTCTTTTTGGGATTTACAATTTACAGGAAGGATTATCTGAGTTTACTTGTGGTATCCGTAGAGTAGGAAGAGCATGTAAAGGTAAGTGAGGGTTGTACTTGTTGAATAGTTTATAATTTTCCCTACGAATGGTATAAGAGGTTACAGACAATATTTTCTTTATTTTTAGTAAGCAGTACTAACATGTATCTTCGACAGTCTGCTAATTAGGTTATTAATATGTTCTTTAAATGTCCGTTTTATCGAATCTATTGTTAATCCAAGGATTTGTTAGCATTTGCAGGCCCTATTCAGTTCTATAATTAATTAAATTGTTTAATTGTTTTCAAATCGTTAATTGATTTGTTGCTAAAAATTATGTAAGTTTATGTTTTATTTTTAAGATTTAAAGGATACTATTACCCAGTCTATCCATTTCATTGATTTTTGTTAATGTGTCTGTTGCTTTAAGGGATAGAGACTCGGCATCTATTCGTTGTCAGTTTATTAACATGAAGGTATATTATATAATTATATATTATAATATAGGTATAGTATTATTATTATAATGATTATCTATATGATATATATATATATTATATTATAATATATATCATATCTATATATATATAATTATTTATATATATATAGTATATATAATATATATATATATATATATATATATAATAATAATACTAATAAAAATAATAATAATAATAATTAATAATAATAATAATAATAATAATAATAATAATAATAATAATAATAATAATAATAATAATAATAATAATAATAATAATAATAATAATAATAATAATAATCACTTTTATTATTATTATTATTATTATTATTATTATTATTATTATTATTATTATTATTATTATTATTATTATTATTATTATTATTATTATTATTGATTATTATTAGTTATTATTATTATTATTATTATTATTAAGTTATTATTGTTATTGTTATTGTTATTGTTATTGTTATATGATTATGATTATGATTATGATTATTATTATTATTATTTACTGATCAAATCTTTGTATCTACTGTAACTTCTTTGTATTGCTATCTTTTTTTTTTAACTTACACCTAATTTTTTCCTTTATTCCTCTCTAATCCCAATTTTTCCCCTCCAATTCTTGTTTCTCCCTTCCCTCTCCCTTAATTTTTTTTACCCCATCTCCCTTTCCCTCCCTTTTCCCTCTCCCTCCCACTCTCATTTTTAATTTAATGGAGCAAGATTTTCATTATAGTCTTGGAAGGAGAGTTGGAGTGTCCTTGTCGACTGATTTTAGCATCGAATTCGATCAAATTGAATCGAAATCTAAATTGCTTCCGAATCTCTCCAACAACTTCAATAAAATTCCCAAGATATTATTTCTACTTTTTTTTTTTTTTTTTTTTTTTTTTTTTTTTTTTTTTTTTTTTTTGTCCATCTTCTTTCTTCTATTGATAGTATCGTCCCCTTTTTTTAATCAGTTACTCTTTGTTTTAGATTATTATATATATATATGATGATATACATATATATATATAGGTATAAATACAGATATATATATATTATATAGTATATACGGTACATAATTTAGTAGTGAGTAGGTATATATATAATATAGTCATAATAACGTGTTATGGTATGATATATATATATATTTATATATATAGTATATATATATATATATATATATATATCATACCCTATATATATCTATATATATAGTATATATATCTACTATTATATATTATTAATATATATTTATTAATTTAATATATCATCATAGTCATCATCAATAGAGTACTCGGATATTATATAGTATACCTATATATAGATAGTTAAGAGTTATAATATAGTAGGTGATGTATATTATAGTAATCATATGATATAGTATCATACTATATATATATAGTAATATATTATAGTATTTTAATATATATATATAGTATAGTATTTATTATATATATATATAATATATATAATATGAGAATTAGTGATAGTAGTTAATTTATATATAGTTATAGTATATAGTAGTATATATATATAATATATAGTATGATGATATTATATATATATATAATTAGTAAGGGAGGATATATATGGGTAGAGTGAGAAAGTTGGAGAAATGAAATCTTAAGGTATAGATGAAGAGGTTTGAACGGTGGTGTACATGGATGCAAGAAGCGGTTAATTAAAGGTGTATTTCTAATGATTTTGAATTTGTAATAAGCAATAGAGCTCCCCTGCGGTAAGTTTCGAGAGGAGTTGGGAGAGAAGCAAGTACTCAGTAACCCTTATATAAAGGTAAATGGGATAAGGGTAACTATAGGAATTATAGGGGAATTACTTTTATTGAGGTGTTGTAGAGAAGAATATCGAGATCACCTGAGCGCCCTCGATTGGTGAAAGAACAAGCGTGCCGCTTTATCGACTGGTAGAGCGAATGGTGTGGATCAAACCTTTTACCCTTGAAACAAATGATTGGAAGAAAATGAGAGAAAGGAAAGAATACCCCCAAATGTTTTTTAGGTTGAAAAGGCGTAGTGATAGGATTAATACGGGAAGCTCTATATCGTAGGTGGTTAAGGATAATATAGTGTTTGGTGGTGAGGCCTTTCTGATATAGAAATCAAAAGTTAGTAATGACCGATAGTGAAGCGGTGTGGTAGGAATAAATGAGTTGAAGGTTGATTGGTTTAATATTTAATATCGGAGTGAGCCAGGGATGTGTTCTGTCTCCTTTTCTATTCCAATTTGTATTAACATTCGCAAATGGTTATGCAAACGATATTAGAGGTGGAAGGTGGCAGTGGGGAAGTGTTAGTATATGGATGAGAAATTGGTAAGATTGAGTGGTAGCGTGCCCTATTATTATAGGTGTCGGATTGATTGGTTTTGTTGTGAACGAATCTGAAGAGAGGTTATGGAGATGATTGATATATGTTGGATGAAAAGGGAGCGGATGATTCAGAGTGTAATAGGGAAAATTGTGAAATAATAGAAGGTCTCTTGGTGCAAAATGAATATCCCTTGGTGGCGATATAAGATGACTCAAGTCTTGAGTGGAGCTAGGTCCTAATCTTGAAGATACGGTTGGTTTACCTGTGCTAATGTAATATGTGGGTGAAAACTATGGTCTGGAATAAGCATGTGTAGATCGTAAAGTAACAGATGTGTGGTCGCGATGATCTATCTTGTGGGGCGTGTTGGGTTTGGCAAAATAATTTATAAAAATGATGAATGAACGCGATTACGGGAGTGTGTGGTGTAGTGTGAAGAAAAGGACCAATGTAGAGAGGTAGAAATGAAAGTACATAGCGGATGTTGGGGTCATGTGGAAAGGATGGATGGATAAGTCCGGTTGGTTAATCGATAATATAAGTAGTGAAGTGTGCTGGAGTCGAGCGGTTGGGAGACCGAAGAAAAAGTGGATTGAGTCAGTAAAGAAATGTTTGAAGGAGAGGAATGTGAGTTTGCAGAGGCGAGAAGAAAGGTGCATAATTTTAGTGAATAGCGGGGTTTTTTGAGGGGTCAAGGTTGTGGTCCACCTGGGCCAAGGGATGAACCTTACATTGACGAGATGCCTCAGTGGTTGTCCGTTTCAGTCCCATGAAGCCCTATGGTAGATTTTTCTGACTGCGCCGAGTTCTCACTTAAGGGTATCAAAGGGGTGGTAAGGCTGGTTTTCTCTTTTCGCTTGCGTCAATATTCTCCTCTAGCTTGTTTCTATTCCAGTACATGTGACTCACCTTACCCCCAGTCTGGGGAAAGGTGGGTGATGATGATTATGATGATGATGATATATATTTTCTTCATCCCTCGCATGGATTTCCAAAGATTGGGGAGGGGTGCACAACATGCACCGGAAACCGAGTAGTTAAGTAGAAAAACACTACGTAATTGAAGAAGAAAGCCCGCCCCCTACATATACTCCCCCCATAGCCTTAAGTGCGAACCTTTTGTCAACGCCAAGGTATCCAAGGCCTGGTACTTCACAACAAGGGCACCGGTCACAGAGCCCCACTAATAGTATTCTTTAACATCAGGGTTTCATTGCCCCCATGAAACAGGCCAGACCATACGCTTAAACAAACCCACCCCATTTTATGTACTCCAATTAGGCACCACTTTTTCGCTTCTCTTAAATTCGAATTCCTTTCCATTAAGACACTCTTTTACTGATTTAATCAATCTATAATTTGGTCTTCATGGCGATCGAATGCTAACCCACTCACCTCTATAATACACACGCTTAAACAACCGACTATCAACCATTTTTTTCATCTTAATACAATCTTTTTTATACTGTTATTCACGCATTTCTTAACACCTACAAGCATGCTTCTCTAACCAAACTCATTTATTGATGAAATATATATATTATAATATTATATATATATACTATATATATATTATTATATATATAATATTATATATATATTATATATATAATATATATATAATATATATATGCTTGGTTTTTTAACCCAGAAATATAACATTTTATATTGCTTTTATCTAGGTTTCTTATTATAATACTGAATTAAGATTTAACTTTCTTTATAGTCTGTACGTAAGGGAATATACTTTTGGAATAAAACAAAAATTTGCCGCACATATTTAGGTAGTTGCTGACAATATGCTTACTAATTTATATATATTATATAATATATATATATATATATATATAATATATATTATATATATATTATATATATATATATATATATATATATATATATTATATAATATTAAATATTCGGTAATGGAAAGAATATATAAAGCATTATCATATTCAATTAAACCCCATTTAATTTTTTTCAAATATTTGCAGTAAAATAATAAATTTAATGAGAATCAGCATGTTGGTACTTATTAAATAAATAATTAATAATTTAAAAAAAATTACTTAATAATCATTAATCATAATAATAAATCAATAATCGAATAATAATAATAATAATAATAATCAATCAATAATAATACATAATCAATAATATAATAATATAATAATAATAATAATTGAGAGGCATTTCAAGTAATACTTAAATGATAACGAGTATAAATTTAATAATATTTAAAGCAAGATATTAATATTTTTTTCACATTCAGAATAATATATCTATATATAACTATCTATATATATATATTATACATATATATATTATATCTATAATATATACTATATATATTATATATATATATCTATATATATACTATACTATATATATATTCTTATATATGATAAAAGTAAGATACAAATGTCAACAAAAAATGTACGTGCAATTTAGCATATTTCTTATTATTCTTGTCGCATCCTTGAAAAGTGTCCAACATGTTAATGGAGAAAGCGTCGTACACACGAGCTATCGCGAGCGAGAAAATGTAAGAACCCGCACAACACAGAGAGAGAAGACGAGGCAGAGAGAAGTAGAGAGAGAGGAGAGCAGAGAGAAGAGAGAGAGAGACGAGAAGAGAAAGAAGAGAGAGAGAGAGAGGAAGAGAGAGAGAGAGAGCACAGACGTCTCTTTTTCAAATGTTACCTTGCAGATAGAGCAAAATAGTCCGTTTCTAACTGGATGTTACAAAGAGAGAGAGAAGAGCAGAGAGAGCGAGAGAGAGAGAGAAGAGCGAGAGAGACGAGAGAGCGAGAGCAGAGCAGACGAGCAGAGAGAGAGAGAGGCAAGAGAGAGAGTTCGAGACAGAGAGAGAGATGAGAGAGAGAGGAGGGAGCGAGAGAGACGAGAGAGAAACGGAGTTAGAGAAGACGAGAGAGAGGGAGGAGGAGGAAGAGATGATGAGAGAAGAAGAGAGCGAGAGAACTAATTAATGTGAAAGAAAAGAAACTTAAAAGTGTTAAGAAATCGTTGATGGTGATACATATATACATAGGAAGTAAAAGAAAGGGGAAGAGAATCATTTCATTTAAATCCGTAATTGGCTTATATCAGTTTAATATTTTCATGAGTTCCTTTTTCTTTTCTTGGACTTTGGAGGTTTCAAAGGCTCTTCAATTGAATTTTCCTTTTTAATGTAATCTTGAGGCAAATTGACGAGCTGATCCAAAGTCAGACAGCTTTAAGAAATTGCTACTTGAATTTATTGGCTTTCTTTATATATATTTTATTTTTCAATTCACAATGAAATTCTGTGACTCTTTTCTCTTTCTTTTTATTCTGTG
>JABUQX010060584.1:72500-80000 GCA_015478945.1 Trachelipus rathkii
TATATTACATGAAGTAGTTTCATGAATATTAAATCATTCGACCGCGTATCAATATCTTCTACCCGATATAAAGTAGTTCCTTCCTATTTCAGTTATTTATTAATATTAACGTCAGAGGTTTCGTTAAAGATTAAAATCTAATTTAAAAATTATCATTAGCAATTTATAAAAGGTTTTTAGGAATAATATCAGGTGAAGCTAAATTAATTTATGAAATGACAGTTCATGATTGGGTCATTGATTGACAGAATTATGGTTTTCGATTTAATTTTTTTTTCTGTGAACCAAATTTTTTTAACTGCAACAGAAAGGCAAGGAACAACAAAAGAATGAGAAATTTGAATAAGAATTTTCATATATAAGAATAAAACAAGAAACAGTACAAGAATAAGTAAAGTAAACAAGGATTTTATATTTTGAAAAATGCGGAAATAACAACGGAGATTTAACGGGAATGTTTTTAATAAATATTTAGAAAAATATTGAAAATAAAATTATGATCTAAATTTAAAACTTTAATGATTTTTTTTTTATAGAAAAAAAAAGAAAATTTTAAATAATTTTAATTAAGTTTAAGAGAAAGTAATTTAGATTATTAAATTATTCATAAGGATTATATATAGAATGAAAGCAAATATTTATTTTTAAATAATGTCATTATTTTTTATTACTCGAATGAAATAAATTATAATTAATATTTTCTTTCAAAACTAACAAGGTATAAAAACAAAATTAATTAAATGAAATAAATGAAGCTTTAGGAAAAGAAAAATTAAAACTGCCTAAATAAATTTCAGAAAAAAGAAAATTTCTCGTAAATATTTAAGAAAAAAGAAAGAAAATAATTAAGCAAAATAGCTGACAATAATATTACTAACAAGCTTTTAAGTAAGTTACAAATTAAAAATTAAAACGAAAAGAAATAAGAAACCATGAATAAAACAACAAAAATGGAAATATTAGATTACTTCAAAATGTTAAATGAATTTACTTTAAAACATAAAAATTTATAAAATTCAGCTGGTAGTTCGTGATTTTTCAAAATACTTTTCAGTACTCTTTTCTTTTTTCACAAACTTATTAATCTACTATGAAACAAACTATGAAATCATTTATTACGTAATTTTAAATTTATATCTATACAACTTTTCAACAAACCTTTTTAAAACTACTAAAGAAACTACAATGTAATTGCAAGAATAGCTTAAAAACTTTATAAACATTATCTCACAAAGTTGAAATAAATTTTTATTTAAAATAGGTAAACAAAAAAATTATAGATGTGGATCCATCACTGGCTGTTCGAGAGTGTTAAAAATAATTAATGTACGTTTAGTAAATTATTTTTCGATATTTAATTTTGAAAACGGTCAAATTTAATGTCACCAAAAGGAATATTAAGTTCCCATGTCACAACATCTTAGTTCAATTTACCAAAATTGAGGTTTCCTCGATAATTTGTTAACAATATCGATAAATATTCTAGATTATTTCTTAAGGTTCAGATCTGAATTCTTCTAATATTAGCACTATATTTTAATATATATTTCATAAATTATACATATATATATATATATATATAATATATATATATATATATATATATATATATATTATATATATATTATATATATAATTATTAATATATTATATATATATTATTTATATTGATTATATAATATATATATATATATATATATTATTTGTATTATATTAGCGACTGTGCGTGTGCGTTGTAGCAGTTGTGCGTGTGCGTTGTGCGTGTGCGTGTGCGTTTGTGTCGTGTGCGTGTCGGAACTTTATAGTCCAGTCGCCAAAATGAAAATACAGAAACATATTCAATAAATCCAATGGCAAACGTTCGAACTTGGAACGAAGATTTTATAGACTCGTAAATAAATCTGGTCTTGCTTTATATAGATATTTCAAATCTAAATATTGAACTAGATTTACTTTCCCATAGCTAAATTTTTTGCGTATTTTCACTATAAATTAAATAGGCAAAATTAATAATGGAAGATTCATTCACACAATATAAACGTGTAAATTTGAAATTTTAAAATCACTTTCTACATTACTAATTTTAATTTATTATCGTAATTGAAATCATACTTATTTAATAGCATTAATGCAAATAACTTCGATCTTTTTCAGTATGTCGTCTCACTCGTTTTATTCTAATCAATATAAATGCACAACTAACAATTATCTCTTTTCATATATTTGAGATACTTAAGATGAATGTAAAGTAGGCTACGTATTTAATCGTATAATAATAGCTCAAATCAGACTGTTTTATGGTCTGAACCAATATTTACTATTCGAAATTTTAAAAACATTTCTTTATAAATTAAAGTTTAATATATATTAATTTATAATATATATATTAATATATATATTATATAATTATTATTATATATTAATATAATTATTAATATTATTTATTTTTCTATCAGATTATTATATATTTATTTTTTTAGCTTTTATATTCAGTATTTTAATTTTATTTTATATAATATAATATCTTCTATTGATTATATATTATTTATTATTTCTATATATTGGATATTATGTATGATTAGGCACTAGTGATAATTAATTTATAATTTAGTTTGTTTTAATCAGGATGGGTATTATATTATATATATTACACCTTCCTTGAATAGGACTCTGTCCGTGTAATTGTTGGATATTATTTATATTAATATAAAATTTATTATATTTTTTTTATATAATATTATTTCTTATAAATTTATAATTTATTTATTTTTTATATAGATATTATATTTATATTTTTTATATTTTATTATATATATATTATTTAATATTGGTTTTATACTATATATATAATATAGTAATATTTATTTATAGTTTATTACTTCGCTATTGACAATTTTATCTTTCCAACCTGCTTGGTTATTGTGCTATCTATCATCTTCATGAATACCCTACCCCAAAGCCCAAGCTTACACGCAATATCTCTTACCGGCTGAGCGCAGACGCCTAGGTTTTAAAAGAGAGATAAGAATTAAATACCAGTTTGGAAAAACAAAAGATGACAAGGTAATTCTCCACACGAACATTGAAGTATGCTGCGATTCAGTATAGAGGCATACCAAATAAGTTGACGAGTCTTAGTGGCTTAATCAATTGACTCAACGCAAAAAATTCATTGCGAGAAGCATGGGCAATACCTTTTACATCATTGTTATTACGTAACGAGGCGTACGCAAATTGGAGGTGGATTTGCGAAGTGGTCCTCAATCTATTACCCTGAAGCATTATACTACACGTTTGTAGTAACCTATGAAAAGGATAGTGCGCCAACTGATCACGTCCCGCAGAGAATATAAGAGGGTCAAGAAGAGTTTTGAAAGTAGGGGAGCAGTTAATTTATTAGTTCTCTAGCTTATTTTAAGTACTAAACCTACTAATCCCAAATAGAGTGGTGGAGCCTCGAGCCTCCCATCAGATGTGAGATAACAGTAACATCTACCACCAAACAGAGAGGCGAATAAGATCGCCCTTATATATAACTTTTTGGATGTAGCTGTGCAGAAGAATATTAAGATCACTGCACCTGAAACAGACAACTACCCTAGCCTACTCTTTGAAGGCCACACATTAGCAAAACCGTTGAATGATATTTGAGGTTTTCAAGAGAATTTTTTGTTTTTATGATCAGACTAAGGAATGTTTATAGTTATCAACAAGGTAGAGAACGTTTTAGGTACCAGTTACGAAGAAAAAAATAGGAAAGCTATGATGTGTTTTCATGAGAAGGATGAATGTAAAGAAGTTTGAGTATATTCAAAGAGTTCAATTTCACAAGGTTGCGGCCGCACTCCACCGAAAAATCCCATCCAGAAGTCGGCAGCTGAATTCGGAAAAGCTGAAGACTGAAAAGGCAAACTACTGGAAACAAAAGAGGGATGACAGATTTGAAATGAGTGGAAAATTAGGAGAGTTAGAGTCGATCGGCATAAGAGTGAATCAGAGTATAGAAAGTACATTAGCTTGATAGAGAATCGTAGATTGAAAAGTTAGAATAAGTTTGGGAGTAATATTAATACAGATTACCTTGATATACACCTTTAATTAACAGGAAAGTTAAGAGGAAAGGAGTCAGACTCAATCAACGAGTATGAGAACTGTTATGGAGCAAATCCAGAGAAATGTAAAATTCTATGACAAGAGTTAAGCAAGATGAAGTAGGGTAAATCTTCTCATGAAGGAGGTGAACGTTATCTTCAGAATTCATTTTTGTGACGCCATCGCCATTAATATTCCTCTACAGCACTTTTGGATCATGCATCGAGTGGTGACCACACAATGACCCGCCATAGTCCCCTAGTCTGGCAAAAGACTCACATAAATCAGATTTTGGATAGGATTTATAGTATGGGTTATCTGTCCCCTCCAAACTTATTCCTTAACCTCAGTAGAGGGTCACGAAAAGCCAATACTGATCTTTGATCATGAGCACAGGGAATGAGACTTCCAGACTAGATGCCTACAGGTAATGAGAGAGTTAGGGTTTTTCAAACGATTATTAGATCGACAATACAATGTTGAGAGCTATTAGGACGAAGTTTGATGAAGATTCAGAGCGATGCCATATATATGGCTGGAACGTTATGCTTTCCAAACACTTCCAGCACTGAGAGAGAGGAAATGTACAAATTAAGGCAATAAGAGACGCTAGAGTACGAGGACAGGGGCCAGTCAGATAGACACGACTCCCTTCATATTATTATCTTACGGGGAGTTATGCCCATAAACCGAGACTCTATCTTAGTTGCTTCCTGACGTTTAATTAAAATCTCAATCACCATGCAATCGATCATTGACGATAATAACGGAAGAGGTTACATTAGGAACCTGAGAGTGTATTGTAATGATACAAGAAAAGGATCCTGGAATATCTCAGGGTGATATGATGTAGATGAAAAAGGAGGCGAGAAGTAGTATTATTAGCCTTTCAGTATGGGAGATTAGCGATACGAACCGTCTAGTTATGCGAATAATGTTGGATGGAAAAGGGTCTATGTATTTACAAAAGTTTTAGAAGATGTTGGGTGTGTGCAACGAGGCCAGACATTCCTTTATCATGCTAGATAAGAGCCAAGCTAGGAATTGATACGCACTTTACTTCTTTATTAGTGAAGATGTCTGGCTAGACTGTTGTATTATAATATGCCTTTTGTCAACACGATATTCCCGAGATAGTAGTTCAAAAATTACGTAGGAGTAGATAAGGAGAACGCCAGAGTTATTCCATATAATGCCGCGATAGGTTCAACCTGTCTCCTCACCTGACATGGATGCAAAGAAACATTCTCCATACCTTATATATATATATTCAGTATAGTTTGATATATAATATATTATATTAATATATTATATATTTATTGTACGATATCTACTAGAATATATTTATAACTACTCTCTGCATAATGTTATTTTGAAAATGGTAATATATAGCTACCTACTATATATAGCTTCAGTGATGCAGCATGTATTGGGTCTTCTTTTTGGGAAAGTGCAGCGGATGCGGATGCGGAGTGCGAATGTTTGATTTAATATCCCAGTAGTGTCGAGTGTCTCCGTGATTTTTGATATTCTAGTATATATACTAACTACTATACTAATACGAATTCATACTTACGTATTATCATACCTATACACTCACTCACCTAATATACCCACGGGTTATTTCTCATATACTATTACGGTTTCGAGCTATATTACACATATATACCTCACCTTAATAATATTATGGGACTCTAGTGTTCACTCTTATTTAACACTTATTATATATACTATATATATATATATATCCTATATATGCTTCTTATATACCTCACTTACAATTATAAACTACCTATTAATTTATTTTTTCATTATTATTTATTATGTTATATATAGTTTATATATTATTATATTTTAAATCATATTTAACTATAACTTTATATATATAACGGATATTATATACCCTATATTTATATACCATTATTTTTCTACATTATATTCTATTATTAGAATATTTTGTTTTTTTATTTTCATATATTATTTTAATCTTTTTTATTTATTTTTATTTTTTATTACATATAATTATTTATTATTTTTTTTACACATATTGCACTATTATACCCATATTAATATATATTATTGGGTATACTATATAAGTATATTATAGTCAATAATGTATAATATATTATTATAAGTATACTATTATATTTAGCACTTATCCTATATAATATATAATATTTTATCCATAAATATATACCAGTAGAGTACCTCACCCTATGGCTATATTATTAATATATAGTATTATAGGCTATGGGGATTATTTGTAGATATATTAAATTTATATATTATAAGAGCTATTTATATACTAATTACTTTTGCTAATAATATACCGATATTACTATTATAGTATATATTTTTACATTATTTATTTATTTGTAGTGGAAATGATACTTATATATATATTTAGATTATTATTCTCACACTAATTTTATAATTATTAGTATATTATTATGTATTAATGAGTTTATTATAGAATAGTATAGGTAAGGTATAGGGGTACTATATTATATATATAACTAATATATATTACTAATTATATAATATTATTATATATATTATATATATATATATTTATATAATAATATATAATATAATATATATAATATTATATATTATATATATATATTATATATTAATAATACTATAATATTATTTCTATATATACTAATATATTAATTAATATATATAATATATATATATATATATATATATAATTATTATAAATATAATATATTTAAAATAAGATGTTGAAGATAAGAAATATAATTAGGAAGGTAAAGATAACTGTCCTTCATCTACGGGATTAGAACCACCAACCATGTGCGACTAGAGGAACAATATACCCGGTGCGTTAATCGACTGAGCAATCCTCACAAGGCCAATAAACTTATGGATCAATGAACAGATATATAATAAGCGAATCGAGGCTCCCTATCGCAAGTGGCCGACAGGAATCATCCAGGTTTGTTGCAGCCTTCTTCCTATCCCTCGTTCTAATTTTTATTTTGTAGATGTTTAAATCATTGCAATAATAATTCCGAAATTTTATTAAGTAAGCATTATGATTAAAGAACAGAAACATGATACTGTTCACTGGAAGGTAAAAGAATTAAAGCTGCCTTCTCTCCGGGATTGAACCACCGCCATGTTTGCGAACTGAAGGACAATATATCCCGGTGGCGAATTACGTAACTTGAGCTAATCCTCCACAGCCAAAAAACTTGGAATCAAGAACAGTTATTTTTAAGCAATCGAGCTCCCTTCAAGACGACATCACCAGGTGTCCAGCCTGTCCTATCCTCGTTCCTTATATTTTAGATGATAAATATGTCTTAAAATAGTATAGCTTTAATAATCGCAGTTATATAAGATGGTTAAAGAAGGAGCTCGTTTGCTTTATTAATATAC
>JABUQX010060584.1:85000-87985 GCA_015478945.1 Trachelipus rathkii
AATAATTGTAACATCTTTATCTTTATTAAATATTGTTAGGTCTAGATTAGATTAGGTACGATTATTTTAATATCGAATATGAGAGTATATTATGAAGGTTTAAATATAAAGTAATGATGTGTTGTTAAGTAAATGAATTTGTTTTTGAAATTATATATATTCCGAAATTTTCGGTGGCCTTCTTTTTTCCTCGTTTTTTGTTGTTTTAAATTTTGATTGAGTTGGTTTAAAACTTGCATTGATTCGATTATTTGAGTTTATTTTAACGAGAATCTAACAGGAAATTTTAAAAAAAGGAAACAGTCAGATTTTACAATAAATATATATATATATATATAATATATATAATTATATTATATATATATCATATATATATATATATATATATAATATAATATTTATTTATATATTATTATATAATATATATAATATATATATATATATATATATATATATATATATATATATTTGAGTGCCTCCCCATTTTTTCGGTTCACGAGCCGCCACTGATATATAAATATATATAATATAAGGTTCGGAGAATGTTCTCGCTCCATTCAGGTGAGAGACCATTGTCCTAGCGGGCAATGATATAACTCTCGTTCTCGATATCACTTCTTACTAATTTCCATATCTTACTCGAATTCGTTTCATTTTGAAAAATTTTCTTGATATAAATGTTAGATTTTTAAAAAAAAATATTAATAATATTTAGACTTTTGGATCATGTTCGTTCACAACATAAGTCATTATTAGTATCATTACTAGCAATGATATTTTAAAAAAAAAAAAAAAAATCAAAAAGCATGTTTTTTTTCTTAAAATCCTAACAGGGCCTATAATCATAATATATATATATATAATATATAGTAATATATGTAGGTAGTTTAGGTTATAGTATAGTATATATATTATATATATATAGGTGATATATTAGTATATATATATATATAGTATATATATATATATATTTTTTATATAGTGATATTTGGTTTAGAGCGACAACTTTCATTCTCAATCCATATCTCAAAACTACAATAGTTACAATGGAAAAAAGGAAGGATCCTTAATTAAAACCTCGCCCCTCAACAATAATTTAGTATTGGAATAAGGTTGGTAAAAATAATTTTTATACGCAAAATTAAAATTAAAAAATTCGATTTGCTATAAAAGGAAGGTGACTTTTTTTTATTTTTGTTGGAGCTTAAAATTGATTTATTTTCCAAATTCTATTTTATTTAATTTTTTAGTTTTTAATATATATATATATATACTATATATCATATAATATATATATATAATTATTCAATATATATATATAATATATTAATATATTTTATATATATATATACATATATATATATATATATATATATATATTAATATTATAATAGACGGTCAGATTTTTTTTAATGCTCCAAGATGTAGCTAGAGAACGGCGGTCCCCTATCAGTAAAACAAATTATAATATTTGGAATCCAGCCGAAAAACTTCTAAGAAATGGGGATTTTTAACTTTTTTTTTTTTTTGAAGTAATTTTTTTTTTTTAAACTAAAAGGAATACCCTAGGGGTAAACCGCAACGAAAATGGCAGGAGTCGGGGTCTCCTCGGCCTCCCGGTGGACCGACGGGGGACTAATCGCCCCCGTCCGGGGTAGGTCTGCCGGAACCCCCGCTCTTGGTCTTTGGGTGTCGCGGGGGATCCTCCGACCATCCCCTCCGGGGTATGGAACGTCCCCCCCTTCTGTCCCTCGTCGGCTCGAGCCCCCTAAATATTGGGTGAAAATAATTTTTTGTTTTTTTTGGAAAATTTTAAGTTTTTTTTTTTTATGGGGGCCTCCGAGCCGACGGGGACATTGAGGGGGGGATGTTTCATACCCCCGAGGGGATGGTCGGAGGAACTCCCGCGACACCCAAAGCCAAAAGAGCGGGGGGGTTTCCGGAGACCATCCCGGGTGGGGGATTATCCCCCCCGTCGTCCACCGGGATTCCGAGAGACCCCGACTCCTGCCATCTTTGCGGTTTACCCTAAGGGTATTCCTTAGTTTTAAAAAAAAAAAAATTACTTTTCAAAAAAAAAAAAAAAAAAAAAAATAAAAAAGTTTAAATCCATCCTTTAGAATTTTTCGGCTGATTCCAAATATATAATTTGTTTTTACTGTAAAGGACCTGCCGTTTCTCATAGCTACATACTGTTGATGCTATAAAAAAATCTGAACCGTCTTTCTAATTATATATATTATAATAATTATATATATAATATATATTATATATATATATATATATATTATATATATTATATATATAATATTATATATATATATATATATATAATATATTATATATATTATATATATATTATAGATTTATACATAATATTTATATTCTAAAAAATTACCAGAAAGAGTTCATAAATTCGGAAAAAATTTGAAGCACCAAAAATAAAATAAGTAAGTTCTTTTTATAGCAAATCGAATTTTTTAATTTTATTTTGCTATAAAAAATTATTACAACCTTTCCATTACTAAATTATTTTGAGGGGCGAGGTTTACCTTATTGTCCATAATAAGGAAACAATAGCTGTGCGAATGTGATGGAACTGTAAAAAAAAAAAAAAAAAAAAAAAAAAAAAAAAAAAAATGAAAAAAAATCAATATCTCAAAAAACTACAATAGCTACAACAGGCGAAAAGGAATACATTTTTGGAAATCCTTGTAAAATTTTGTTAGGAAAATGTAAAAAATTAAATAAATAATAATTAAAATGGATTCATATAGCAAATTATTGGTGGAATTTATCAGCAGGGGACATTATATATATATATTATTTTTGTAAGTATTAACAATCGTTTTGGCAATGGTAGGGGGCCGAGCCGACGGGGAACACAGGGGGGAACGTTTTCCATACCCCGTAGGTTAGGGGCGGAGGAACCCTCCCCGACATACCTCCAATACCAAGAGCGGGGGTTCCGGAGACCCCTCCCTC
>JABUQX010060585.1:0-20000 GCA_015478945.1 Trachelipus rathkii
AGATCCGTAGATCCAATAGCAATAGGTCCAATATATCAATAGATCATGCTGGAAGGGTAGGAGGGAAAAAATAAATAAAAGTTTTGTGTTATATTATACAAAGTACTTATAATATGACATGAATCAATAGATTAATAGGTCAATAGATCATGGATGGGAATTAGGGTAGAATTAAGGTGGTTTAATTTACTGATTTTACTGCTTTAAAATCAGTAAAAAAATTTTTAAGTTATAATCATAAAAGGAATAATTTTAAGTGAAAAAGAAAAGAAAACAAAACAAAAAATAAATTAAAGTTTTGTGATATGTTATACAAAACATGACATCAATATAGATCAATAGATCAATAGATCAATAGATCATGGAAGAGGTATGGAGGAGAATTGGTTTAATTTACTAGGTTACTGATTTACTGCTTTAAAAGCAGGTAAAAATGCAAAATTTTTAAGTTATAAACATAAAAAGAATAAATTTTTTTAGTAAAAACAAAATGTTTAAAGCAAATAAAACAAAATAAATAAATTTTTATAGTAAAAACATAATGTTTAAAGAAAACAAAACAAAATAAATAAAAGTTTTTGAGATATGTTATACAAAATATGACTTGAATCAATAGATCACTAGATCAATAGATCAATAGATCATGGAGGGTAGGAGGGTGGGGTGGTTTGATTAACTGATTTACTGATTTACTGCTTTAGGGTATGTAAAAATGCAAATTTTTTAAGTTATAAACATAAAAAGAATAATTTTTTAGTTAAAACAAAACAAAACAGAATAAGCAAAAATAAAAGCTTTTGTGTTATGTTATACAAAATATGACTTGAATCAATAGATCAATAGATCAATAGATCATGGAAGTGTAGGGGTATGAAGGTCAGTTTGATTACTGATTTTTGAGTTTACTGCTTTGGGTATGTGTAAAAATGCAAATTTTTAAGTTATAAACATAAAAAAGACTAAGTTTTTTCCCCTAAAATAAAATGTATAAAACAAATAAAACAAAATATGCTAAATTTTTATAGTAAAATAAAACAAAATAAATAATTTTATAGTAAAAACAAAATGTTTCGAAAACAAAACAAAATAAATAAAAGTTTTGTGTTATGTTATACAAAATATGATTTGAATCAATAGATCCAATAGATCAATCATGGGAAAGTGAAGGGATATGAAGGGGCAGTTTGATTTACTGATTTACTGATTTACTGCTTTAAGGTATGTAAAAATGCAAATTTTTTAAGTTATAAACATAAAAAGTATAAATTTTTTAGTAAAACAAAATGTATAAAGAATACAAAAAAAATAAAACAAAATAAATAAATTTTTATAGTAAAAAATAAAAAAATAAATAAATTTTTATAGTAAAAACAAAATGTTTAAAAAAGAAAACAAAACAAAATAAATAAAAGTTTTGTGTTGTTATACAAATATGATTTGAATCAATAGAGATCCAATAGATCAATAGATCAATAGATCATGGATGGGTAGAGGAGGGTGGAATGGGTAGTTTGATTTGATTTACTGATTTACTGCTTTACTGATTTACTGGTTACTGATTTACTGCTTTAAGGTACATGTAAAATGCAAATTTTTTAGGTTATAAACATAAAAGAATAAATATTTAAAAAAAAATTAAAACGTCTTCAAAATCTTATAAAAGAAAATAAATAAATTTTTATAGTAAAAAAAAAAATTTTAATGTTTAAAGTTATAAACAAAATAAATAAAAGTTTTTGAGATATGTTACAAAATATGACTTGAATCAATAGATCAATAGATCAATAGATCAAATAGATCATGGAAGGATAGGAAGGTGGCTGGAAGGCAGTTTGATTTACTGATTTACTGGTTTACTGTTTTAGGGTATGTAAAATGCAAATTTTTTAAGTTATAAACATAAAAAGAATAAATTTTTTTAGTAAAAACAAAATGTTTAAAGAAACAAAACAAAATAAATAAAAGTTTTTGTGTTATGTTATACAAAATATGACTTGAATCAATAGATCAATAGATCAATAGCTCAATAGGTCAATAGATCAATAGATCATGGAAGGGTAGGAGGGATAAAATAAATAAAAGTTTTGTGTTATATTATACAAAAGATACTTATAATATGACATGAATCAATAGATCAATAGATCAATAGATCATGGATGGGAAGGAGGGTAGAGTGGGTGGTTTGATTTACTGATTTACTGCTTTAAGGTATGTAAAAATGCAAATTTTTAAGTTATAAACATAAAAGGAATAAATTTTTTAGTTGTAAAAAACAAAAAGTTTAAAGAAATAAAACAAAATAAATAAAGTTTTTTTGTGTTATGTTATACAAAATATGACACAATCAATAGATCAATAGATCAATAGATCAATAGATCAATAGAACAGAATGGAGTGGGGAGGGTGATTTGATTTACTGATTTACTGATTTACTGCTTTAAGGTATGTAAAAATGCAAATTTTTTAAGTTATAAACATGAAAAGAAAAATTTTTTTAATTAAAACAAAATATTTTAAACAGAATAAACAAAATAGTAATTTTTAGTAAAACAAGAAAGTTTAAAGGAAACAAAAAAACAAATAAATAAAAGTTTTGTTATGTTATACAAAAATGACTTCAATAGATCCAATAGATCAATAGATCAATAGATCAATAGATCATGGAAGGGTAGGAGGGAGAGGGGTGGATGGTTTGATTAACTGATTTAATCTGCTTTAAGGTATGTAGAAATGCAAATTTTTTAAGCATAAAAGGAATAAATTTTTTAGTAAAAACAAAAAGTTTAAAGAAACAAAACAAAAATAAATAAAAGTTTTTGTGTTATGTTATACAAAATATGACTTGAATCAATAGATCAATAGATCAATAGATCAATAGATCATGGAAGGATAGGAAGGTGGCTGGTTACAGTTTGATTTACTGATTTACTGATTTACTGATTTACTGATTTACTGATTTACTGATTTACTGCTACTGATTTACTGATTTACTGCTTTAAGGTATGTAAAAATGCAAATTTTTTAAGTTATAAACATGAAAAGCATAAAATTTTAGTAAAAACAAAATGTTTAAAGAAACAAAACAAAATAAATAAAAGTTTTTGTGTTATGTTGTACAAAATATGACTTTAATCAATAGATCAATAGATCAATAGATCAATAGATCGTGGAAGGTATGGAGGGTGGCTGGTTACAGTTTGATTTACTGATTTACTGATTTACTGCTTTAAGGTATGTAAAAATGCAAAATTTTTAAGCTATAAACATAAAAAGAATAAATTTTTTAGTAAAAACAAAATGTTTAAAGCAAATAAAACAAAATAAATAAATTTTTATAGTAAAAATAAAACAAAATAATTAAACTTATAAAAAATAGTTAGAAAAAAAAGTTAAAAATAAAAATTAAAATAATGAAATTAAACACAAAGTATAAATGTAAAATGAAACTTAAAAAAAAAAATAAAAAAAAATACAGTGTATGTATGTTTCAACTTAGGGAAAAAAAATTATATTAGTTAACGTTTATAAAATGAAAATGAGATTTGAAAATAGAAATGTCTGTCTTCAACATTTAGAAAGACGGGTTATCTTTGCAAGATGCAATGCAATTGACGATATGTACATGATAGAACAGAAGCAGTTATGTAAACAATATGTGTGTGTGTGAATGTTTACTAACTAGGCACCGCACCGGCTCCAGCACCGGTGCCAGTACCAACTCTGAATCCTTCTCCTACTCCTCCTTCCTCGTTCTTCTTCCTTCCTCCTTCCTCATTCTTCTTCCTCTCTTCTTCTTCCTTTCTTCTTCTTCCTCTGTTTTGCATTCCATGCATTTCTTCTTTTTTTTTCAGGAGGCCCCCCTCCGGGGTCTCTGGACTCCGGATCCAGTCCCGGCAGCTCCGTCTCCCGACTCTGGCTCCTCTCCAGCCTCCAAGTTTCAGTCTTCTGCGATTATTTAAACACTTCTAGGAACCAAAAAGCCCCTTTGGGGGGCTCCGCCCCCTTTTGGGAGGTAAAACCCTTGAGTTCAGGCTCAAAACCTCTAAAGTCGGTCTTCCAGACCTTAAATTCGGTCTCACCGACCTTAAAAACCCTAACTTTGACGTATCAAACGTCAAAATCTAATGAAATGATGGAAATTTCCAAGTCAGCTGCCGACATGCCTGGAATTTCCAAAACCTTCGAAAGTGGTTTCCAAGTCTTTGCCTTCGACGTGCAGGGCTGTCAATGGGAAAAATCCCCAAAATCCTCCGGAGTTGGGGATCTTGACCTGAATTATGGACAAAACGTTAAAAAAGTAGCTAAAAATGCTAAAAAAAGGTCAAGGTCAAAATCCTATTTAACGGATAAGGTTGCCAGATTTAGCTACAAATCTGGCAAAACGCTAAAAAAAGTAGCAAAATTAGTAAAAAAATGGTAAAAATTAGTAAAAAAGTACCAAAAAAGCGCAAAATTAACGGATTAGGGTGCCAGATTTAGCGACAAATCTGGCAGCTTTCAGTTTGGCTGCTAGTTGTCCCCTTACCACTATCACAGTATTTTTTATAGCGCAGAATATCTTTCATCAGAATAAGTATATGGGGATGTGTCTTTAAACAAACAGTATTTAATCTTGTTCGGACAAAGAAGGGATATGAGTCAGAGTCAATGTTGTGGCTACCCAAATGTTCCCTACTCAACGTAAAGAGAGTTCCTAAAAGTATATAAAGAAATTACAGCTTTAAGTCACATGAATTTGCTCTATTAACTTAAGCCAAATGGCCCGCGTAGAGTGTTACTGCGTACGTAAAGGTTTGATAAAAGAAATTGAGACAGTATGCCAACCTGAATAATGAGTACTCTGGTAGCAGAACTCTTATGAGAAAATTTAAAAACCTGAAACCTTTTGAAGCGTAAACTGATCTGTGAAGATGAAAAAATTTATACAATGTAACATAACAAAGTTTTATCCGAACATAACATAAAATAAGTTCTTTGAATAAAATATCATAGTAAGGACCATAATAGTTTACTGATTTTAAAGCAATAAATCAGATTAAATCAGTAAAATCAAACCATCAACCTCCCACCCTTCCACCATGACCTTTTGATCTATTGATCTATTGATTCATCAATCATATTTCGAGTATCATTTCGGCTAAACATAACGCAAAAAAATAGTTCTTTATATACTAACCATCGAATATATGCTTACGTACAAAGTTTTTACATTAATATAGCTAACATAACATAACCTGAACTAAAAATATAATGTACAAACGACAAACCTAATACACCATACGTACGAATAAACTACAAACATTAACAAACAGTAAAGTACCTAACACTTCGTACAAAACGTAACCAATTCACACTTTTTTTTTTTCAAGCATATCTCTAACATATCAATGTTAATTTTACATTAACATCGTAATATTGAACAAAAGTTTAGCATATACCTGTCTAATCATCATACTGACAACAAATATAATGCTAACAAATGTTTCACATCAACTTCGTAATATTTAACAAAAAATTTATCATAACCTCACCTATATTATAATCCCAAACGAATAATTGCAAACATAACAAAAGTTTTACCCTCAGTAACATAAAAATAACTAAATTTTATCCTGACATAACGTAAAACGTTCTTTGATTAAAATATCACAGTAAAACGTATTAACTGATTTTAAAAGCCAGTTAATCAGTAAATCAAATTTTATGCCTTGCAGTCCCCTACCCACCCATCTGCCTATGATCTATTGAACTATTGATTCAGAGTCATATTTCGAGTATCATTTTGGATAAACTTATAACATTAAAATAAGTTCTAACATATACTTGACCTACGAATATATGCTTACGCAACAAAGTTTTAGCATCAATAAAGCTAACATATCATAACCTTCGGGCTGAGGCCTTACCCCTCCTTCGGAGGGTAATGCCTTACACCCCCTTCGGGGGTGATCCACCCTCTCAGGATTCACACCCTTTCAGGGCGCATCCCATTGGGTTTTCTGCTCTCGGAAGTTGATGTGTTCGCTATAGATATGTGGTTAATTTAAACTGTTTATTCGTAAGTTAGGTAACGTTATGTTAAATATTACTATGACAGTGTAGAAATTAACACTGATTTGTTAGAGAAATGATGAGTTTTGTAAGATATTGTGTTACTTGACGATGATGTGTTAGAAACGTGGTCTTAGGTTAAGTTTTTTTTTGTTGAGTAATGTTAGGTTTGCCCAAGAATTTTGCTAATGTCTACGTTTATTCATAGATCAAATGATGTTATACTCGAGACGAGTGACACTTTGATGAAGATAGTGTCAATTCATAGTTCAAGATGCTGGTATCTTTGATAAATTGGTCACTTTGTTAAGGGATTTTGTTAGATAATACGTCTTTACCTGTTGCTGATATGCGGGAAAAGAGGGAACATATCGAGTATTGTATGACCTGTTAGCTACTTTACCTTTGATAAGTAGGGAATTTTTCAGGATGTTAGCGGATTATTCATACGAGAGGTATGTTAGGTTTGCATTTGTACATTATTTTCTTAGTTCAGGTTATGATATGTTAGCTTTATTGAGCTAAAACTTTGTTGCGTAAGCATATATTCGTAGGTCAGTATATAAAGAACTTATTTTTATGTTATGTTTATCCAAAATGATACTCGAAATATGACTTGAATCAATAGTTCAATAGATCATAAGCGGATGGGTGGGTAGGGGACTGCAGGGATGGGTGGTTTGATTACTTACCGATTAAAAATCAGTAAACTGTTGCGCTTTACTGTGAATATTTTATTCATGGGAACTTATTTTTTACGTTATGTCAGGATAAGAGTACGTGGCCACATGTGTTATGTTGGTTAACTTACTTTGTTATGTTTGTGAAATTATTCGTTGGGGATTATCATGATATTTAGACGAGGTTATGATAAATTTTTGTTAAATATTACGTACTTTAATTTGGTACGTTAGCATTATATTCGTTGTCAGTATGATGATTAGACAGGGTTATGCTAAATTTTTTGTTAAATATTACGATGTTAATGTAAAATTAACATTGAAATGTTAGAAATATGCTTGAAAAAAGTGTGAATAGGTTACGTTTTGTACGAAGTGTTAGGTACTTTACTGTTGTTAAGTGCGGAAGTTTGTTAATGTTAGTAGTTTATTCGTACGTATGGTGTGTTAGGTTTGTCGTTGTACATTATATTCTTAGTTCAGGTTATGTTATGTAAGTTAGCTTTATTAATGTAAAACTTTGTTACGTTAGCATATATTCGATGGTTGTTATGAGAACTTATTTTTTGTGTGCTATGTTTAGCCAGAAATGATATTCGAAATATGACATGAATCAATAGATCAATAGATCAAAAGGTCATGGAGGGAGGGGTGGGGAGGTGTTGATGGTTTGATTTACTGATTTACTGATTTACTGCTTTAAAATCAGTAAACTATTACAATTTACTATGATATTTTATTCAAAGAACTTATTTTTGTTATGTTTGGATAAAACTTTTGATCAACCAGGGCGAGCATTGAGGAATTGCCAATTTCAAATGCTCTGTGGCAGTTGATTGAGTCATCTCCAACGATTCCTGTGCTGATGGACATAACAAAAATAGTAACAGGGAAAGGATCATTGGATTGAAACCTCTCAATAAACTTTTGTATATTCCACCACCATATATATATATATATATATATATATATATATATATATATATATATATATATATATATATATATATATATATATATATATTTATGTAACAACTTAATCTTATATGTATATCCTCTCTCTCTCTCTCTCTCTCCTCTTTCTCTCTCTCTCTCTCCTCTCTCTCTCTCTTTCTCTCTCCTCCTCTTTCTCATATATATATATATGCTATATATATATATATATATGTATATATATATTGACTATAGATGGGTTAGTTTAGATGATATTACCAAAAACCATAAGTTAAAGCGAAAGTTTATCATAAATATGTAAAATGTTCCAAATTTGATGAGCACTAGTATGGGAAAGGGTGGTCCAAAAAATATGCGCATGGTCTCATTCAATGCAGAAGGACATGGTCCTATTAAAAGTTGTAGGGCATGGTTTCGATATTGTGAGTCCTCTACGAGATATAACCGTAAAACCGCAAACATACCCCTTTTGGGGGTACATTTTTACCCCCACCTCTTAAACACAACTCCGCCGGGGGGTAAAACCCATAATAGTCTTATTGGGCCAAAAATGAAGCCATTAAAGCATTAATCACTGAGGAAGAGTTAATAAAATCATGTTTGATTGTCTCGGCCGAAGAAATATGTCAGGAGAAAATTGATTTGTTTAAAAATATCAGTCTTTCAGGTAAAACAGTTACTCAAACAGTTGAGGAGATTGGGTGTGACATCACTAGGCAATTACCTAACAAAACCAATGATTTTGAGTGCTTCTCCTTGGCTCTTGATGAGTCGACAGATGTTACTGATACAGCTCAGTTACTGCTGTTCATTCGTGGAGTCAATATTGAATTTCAAGTGACCTAGGAATTAACTTTTATGATAGTCTGCGTGGAACTACTACAGGTGATGAAATTTTAAAAGAAATTGAAAAAACCGTTACCAAATGCAATCTGAAGTGGAATTAGCTGAAATGTGTTACAACTAATGGTGATAAAAATATGTGTGAGGCAGAAAAAAGATTAGTCAGACGTATTTGCAAGGCTTGTGAAGCTGCAGGGTTCTCAAAACCTATGGTTATTCACCAGTAGGTACTTTGTGGGAATAATTTGAATGTCATGTGTTTTGGAACCAGTTGTGTCAACAGCAAACACCATTCGTCCTCTCAGACTGAACCACCGTCAGTTCCGCGATTTTATTTTTTTTTTGCCAGAAATAGGAGATGGATATGATGACTTGCCCTACCATACACCATTTCGTTGGCTCAGCAGTGGTAATGTTTTATTGCGTTTTTTTTTTTAACTCAGATGCAGTTAGATTAGGAAATTTTTCCTTGTGAGATTCAACGACTCTCAACCACTAATATCCGACATTGAATGGCATTGGAAATTAGCTTTTTCAGCAGACATCATGGGATTTCTAAATCATTTCAATTTAAAACTACAAGGCAAACCAGTGCTTATTTGTGAAATTTATGCTGCAGTAAAGTCATTTCGACGAAAATGGCTTTGATTGGGTCACAAATCAAGTCAACCTGTTTTGTACATCTTTCATGCTATTAAAAGTTAAGTGAAGTGAATTCTCAATTCCCAAACAAATTTGCGGCAGATATATTTTCTGAACTGGAACTACAGGTCCAGCAGCGTTTTCCGATATTTCAAAATCCGTTTGATTTTGCAATCGAGAAGTTGCCCCCTAATCTTCAACTCGAAATCATAAATCTGCAGTGTGATGACTCCCTAAAAAGCAAATTTCGCGACAAAACACTGGTAGAATTTTATGCATGCCTTCCGAATGAATATGTCGAACTAACTAAATACGCACGAGGCTTTTTTTCGGTGTTTGGGATTACCTTTGGGAGCTTACCTGTGCTGAAATAACTTTTCAAAGATGAAGTACTCGTAATAGATCCGCTTTAACGGATGAACACTTACAGTCTCTTTTAATGATAGGGAGAACCAGCCTGTAACCTCAGTTTACTGAAATAATGTCCAAAAAAAAGAATTTCATCTTCCCATTAACTGTAAAGCTGTTTTTTTTGTTATTTAAAATATATATATATATATATATATATATATATATATATATATATATATATAATATATATATATATATATATGTATATATATGCTCTTTATGTTGTATGTATGTGTAATATGTAATAGCTATGTGTGTGTATGTATCACATGCTTGATTATTTACAAAGACCAAAAGTATTTACGAGATAGTGCTGCTATTGTAAATGCAGATTGAAACTTTTCACCAGGATATTAAATAACCTTATTTTTAAAAACAGTTAGAGACACCAAATTCTTATGACTACTCTATATTATTTATTCTTTTCAGAAAGTACAGCGCTGTGTAATACGAATACTTTATCATAATTGCATCCATCCGCTAAAACACTCGAAATAGTAAACTCGCCAGTCTTTGAAAATAAACTAATATTCGTTTCAGGTTCAGGATATGAGAATAGAGTCTTGGTGATAATTGCTTTTTCTTAGCATTACAAAAAGCCTTTTCAGTATTTTTATTCAAATTTATGATTTAAACACACCATGGATGGCATTTTAATAAATTTTTTAGGGGTTGCAATATTTGCTAAATTGGCTACAGTGTCGCAAGCAGAAGAACACCCCGCTCAAGAAGATGTCTTTAGAACAGCAGCGACCCTTGACAGAAGAATGATCGTCGCCTTCGAGACCATCCTCACCAAAGATGCCAACCGACGTCGACCACCAAGAACTTTCGGCAGAAGACGTGTCCGAAGATGAGGCATCCAGAACCATGAAGACCATTGTAGAGGTGAACATCAGCCTCGCTGTTAAGACTTAGCTTACAGACCTCAGTTTAACATGGCTAATTTCGTCATCATTGATATCAATTTCAAGATGTCCCAGTAACGAAAATCTATAAGAAACATCAGACTGGTGAAGAGAAGACAAGTCACACCGTTAACCTCAGGCATATTAGCTTCTGTTTAACGTGACTATTTTCCTCGTCTCCAATACCAATTTATAAGATAATGATTTCCCTCAAGCAACATGCAGATCAGTGGAGACAGGAACATTAGTCACTTAGTTAATACCCAGGTCTACCAGCCTCAGTTTAGCGTGCCTATTTCCGTCGACACTATGGCTGCTAATTGTTTTTTGCAATCACATATTATCTTTAATCAACATTTTTGGTCTCTTCAGCTTTCTGGTTACAATATAAAAAAGATTCAACCATTTATGGTATTACATCTAACTCAATTGGCAATGGTAGGACATCTGGTGCAAAGTATAAATAACACTGGTCTAAAAAAAAAAAACTTTTTTTTCGAGCCCTGACACCATTCCATTCTTACTGATTCTTATGTCAAATGACCTCCTGAATACGAATATGACACCCGTTTCCCCTTCACTCACCGTTTTCGGGGGAGGCCCCAACCTATTTTTATCACTTTTTGATAATTTGAAGGGATGAAAAGGATTATTTTAGCCTTTACATTTCCTCTGAGGGGCTAGAGAGGTAAAAAGTTCTAAAACATGAACATTTGTAGCAAGGAGGTAGATTTTGGGGGGAGATTTGCCCCCTTAAATTGAAAAAAATCATTAAAAATGATCGATTTTTCCGTTTTTTTAAAATTTTTTTCACTAATTTTCTACATATTCCAGCTTCCAGGCCCCCTCATCCACCCCCAAACAGCCCCAAATAATAAAAATATATAGCAACAGTTCGGAAATATATAGCAACAGTTCGGAGGGTTCACTTTACCACGTTGTCGCTCTCAATATCTCGCGCGCACTGGTTTGCACAGGAGTTTTCAGGCTTTGACAAGTTGAAGCTTGCACTGTAACCCTTATCTTCCCTCAGTACATCTGTAGCGATCGTAGAGTCAACTTGTCTGTGTTCTAGGAGGAGATTCTGTGTTTCTAAGTTGTTTAAATTGTGTAAAACTGTAGAAATTTTTTTACTCCGGCTTTTTCCAAGTGAATTACAGTACGTGAGTGTGAGTTGTGATTAATATCGAGCATTGATTTACTGTTTAATTATGTCACGCGAGTGTAAAAATTATCCCGATACCTTCTGCTATGTTTGCGGGGAATTTACTTTAAAAACGCAACGAAAACCACTTTCTCCGCTTCTTAAAACTGCTTATAAATTTAACTTTGATTGCCAAGTTGACGATCAGGACAAGAATTGGGCTCCAACAGTTTGCTGCACTACTTGTTACAGTAGCTTGACCAAATGGCTCAAAGGTACCCGTAAATCAATGCCATTTGCTGTGCCCATGGTTTGGCGCGAACCTCGCTGTCATCTCACAGATTGTTACTTTTGTATGACTTCCACCGTCGGGTTCTCTAGCAAAAGTAAGCATACAATTCAGTATCCTAATATCCCTTCAGCTATAAGACCAGTTCCTCACAACGAATCTTTGCCAATCCCAGTGCCCCCAAAAACCTATAGAGCCAGAAACGGATTTGAAAGACTTTGAGCCACATGATACGTCCACCGATGATGAAGAGTGTTCTGATGATTCAGCTCATCGACAACCTCACCTCGTTACTCAGTCGGAATTGAATGATCTCGTCAGGGATTTGGAGTTACCTAAGAGTAAATCTCAACTTCTTGGATCTCGACTTCAGCAGTGGAATCTCTTAGAAAAGGGCGTAAAAATCTCTTCTTACAGGACCAGGCAGTCAACCCTGAAATTACTTTTTTCGGAAGATGAAGGCTTAGTGTTCTGCCCTAATTCAAATGCATTGATGATAGAACTGAAGATGCCATGTGACCCAGACAAATGGAGACTGTTTATAGACTCATCAAAGACAAGCTTGAAAGTTGTCCTATTGGCCAATGGGAATGAGTTACCATCAGTCCCGGTTGCATACTCTTTGGATATGAAGGAGACGTACGAAAACATCTGCCGAATCCTTGATAAAATCAGTTATCATGATTATAATTGGAAACTTTGCGCTGACTTAAAAGTTGTTGCTCTACTCACGGGCCTGCAATCAGGCTTCACAAAATATTGCTGCTTCCTATGTGAATGGGACATCCAAGCCCGAGACAAAATTACATCGTACGTAATTGGCTTCTGTGAGAAAGTTTTACTCCCGGTCAAAAAAAATGTAGCTCACGATCCTGTAGTCCCGAAAGAAAATATTTACTTGCCGCCTTTGCACATCAAACTCGGATTGATCAAACAGTTTGTGAAAGCAATGGACAAGACAGGTGATGCATTTCAATTTTTGAAAACTAAATTTCCTCGTCTTAGTGAGGCTAAAATCAAGGAAGGAGTTTTCGTGGGCCCCCAGATTAGACAACTGTTCCGAGATTCGACGTTTATTGAACACCTGAATCGAAAAGAAAAACGAGCTTGGCTTGCATTCCAAAACGTGTGTGAGAAATTTTTGGGTAACAACAAAAGTGATGATTATGTCGCTCATGTCGAGGAATTGCTGTCAGCGTACA
Organism: Trachelipus rathkii; assembly: GCA_015478945.1. Classification (NCBI taxonomy): domain Eukaryota; kingdom Metazoa; phylum Arthropoda; class Malacostraca; order Isopoda; family Trachelipodidae; genus Trachelipus; species Trachelipus rathkii. Next base: position 13,125 of record JABUQX010060585.1, read on the forward strand.
AGGCCATGGGGTGTAACATGTCTCTTAAAGTGCATTTCCTTCACTCACACCTGGACTTCTTCCCTGAAAATTTAGGAGCAGTTTCGGATGAACACGGAGAACGATTCCATCAAGATATCAATAGGTAAAAAGAAAGCAAGCACCAAAACTTCTACCTCATGGTACAAAATGAAAACAAGCACCGAAACTTCTACCTCAGGGTACAAAAGGAAAGCAAGCACCAAATGAAGGTACTTATCTTATTTAATTATTATTCTTTACATTTATAATTATTTAACTTTTTACATTTATTATTTTACTTTTTATTTATTACTCTTTATAGATAAAATCTTTTCACTCCTCCAAATCAAATTCATGGCCATAAAATTATCGAAAAGTGATAAAAATAGGTTGGTGGCCTTTCACAGAAAAAATGATAATAATGGAAAACAGGGGTTATTTTCGGGTTCAGGAGAAAATTTTACAAAAAAAACTTTACAACTATTTAAATATAGGGGGTATTATTAATCATTAAAGAATTTATATATAAAAAAATGGGGAAAGAAGTCCTCTTTTTAGTAGCTGATGTTCTTTCCTCTTCTGTGGAACTAATACCAATTAGACTATCCGTTTTGGAACCAATGAACCATCTGAAAGGATGGGACTTTTTTAGGTTCCTGTTTCTATTATTATTATTATTATTATTATTATTATTATTATTATTTTATTATTATTATTATTATTATTATTATTATTATTATTATTATTATTATTATTATTATTATTATTATTATTATTATTATTATTATTATTATTATTATTATTATTATTATTATTATTATTATTATTATTATTTATTATTAATATATATTATATAATTATGATATACCTTATTATAATTATTGTGTACATGTCAAGTCTAAGGTTGTTTTTAGTCCCTACATTTAAACTTGATGGTGGACTTTGTTGGGTGATTGGTTGTTTTTAATGTTAAGTTTTTAATAGTTTGGATTGGATTATAACATTTCTGATGTATCAGGGGTGTGGTTAGATTGAGACTAAAGATGGGCTATCGGCTATGCAGGATGAACTTTGTTGTGATTAATACCCCTAGTTTAGAAAATAAAGTTTCTTTTACTGATCTTTCCTCATCCAAAATGTGTTTAAGCCTCTTGTTGCTCACTTCTTCTTCAGGCCTAGGTATGGTGGCCTAGACCACTTATATAATAATAGATATATATTTATACTGTGCTTATATCAGTATTATAATAGAGATAAAAAAAATATTAGTTATTTAGAGATTAGTTATTTATATTATTTTTTTTTTATTCAGTGGCCACTAATGTATGTTTGATTTTTAAATCTCTTATTTTTGCCAAATTTGGCAGAACCAGAAATACATCCTGGTTCCAAAGAATAATATTGAGGTGGTATTCAACCAAGCTCATAGTTAGTATTTCCTAATTTTTTAAATTTAATTAAAAAACAATTTTTTTTTAATTCAAAGAAGGATTCAAAAATCAAATTTCATATTTTAATATGGCCACTTGAATAAAGATAAAAATAATAAGTGTAATGTGTGTGTGTGTGTAATTTCAGATATTGTGTGTGTGTGTGTGTGTGTGTGTGTGTGTGTGTGTGTAGATGTGTGTGTGTGTGTGTGTGTGTGTGGATGACCTCTGGAGTCCGTAATCTCTTCCATTCCTCCCTCCTTTCTTTCTCTCTCTCTCTCTCTCTCTCTCTCCTCTCCTCCTCTCCTCTCCTCTCTTTTTTCTTTGTTATATATATATATATATATATATATATATATATATATATATATATATATATATATATATATATATATATATATATATATATATATATATATATATATATATATATATATATATATATATATATATATATATATATTATTTATAAAAGGGTATTACACAGCAATGTAGGGGGCTCGAGCCGACAGGGAACACAAGGGGGACGTTTTCCCATACCTCGTAGGGGAGTGGCGGAGGAACCCCGCGACACCAAATACCAAGAGCGGGGGTTCGGAGACCATCCCCGGAGAGGGGGTCCTACCCGTAGTTCCCCGGAAGGCCGAGACACCCCGACTCCCATCGGTGCGGTATACCCTTAGGGTATTCTTTAGTTAAATAAAAAAAAAAAAACTTAATAGAAAGTCTATTTATTTTCACGAGTAACCACTATACTATGTCTCTCTCTTTCCTCTCTCTCCTCCTCTTTCTCTCCTCACTCCTCTTTCTCTTTCCTCTCCTCCTCCTCACTCCTCCTCATATATTTTTCAGTGCACCCATTGAATAACCCCATTCAACAATGTGTTCCACTCCCATTGCTTCATTTTAGTTTTTAAGGATATGGATTGTGTTCTTCACAGAGGCTGATATTTCTAAATTTCAAATCTGTACATGCTCTGTGCAGGTGCTACGAAAGGCAGGACGTTGAGCTGAGGACATGGGTGCTGGAGACGAATAGTGGGGATGGGCTGAAAAATTCCCCGTGCAAACCTATGCCTTGCAGACGAAGTATTGAGAGCGCGCCAGCGTGTACAGTGAATCTTCGGAACTGTTGCTATATATGTATCAGATTTAGTGTAACTCCTTCCCAAAAATCATGATCAGTAATTTTTTAGCAATTAATAGCGAATTTAAGCTGAACTACCAAAGAATTTTGGAAGTGGATTTCACTGAAATGTTTGCCATCCACAGTTTTTTTATATATAAAATAAATCCAACATGATAAAAGTATATTGATTTTTTTTTTGAGAAAATCTTTATTTTTTTCTCCTGAAGCTTAAAGGCTATCCGAAAAAAATTCAAAAAATATGTTGCCTTTGCATGAATCAATAGAAATAGTTACTACAATATATATGAAATCGAAAACAAAAGGTAAAGTATATATTGTTGATGAATATTTTTGCAATACCCCTAAATTTATAAAGTCAATATAAACTAAAGTTACTTTGAGAAAATAAAAAGCGAGGAAGTTATTAGAAAGTTTGAGACTGCAAAATCATTTGTATATAACCTATCGCAATGAAATGTATCAGATGAAAGATTAATTTCTTGTAAATAGATTGAATTATAGTATGATTTATGATTTTTTATATAATTTTTTTTTCTGGCAAGTTATAAAGGAAAAATCGTGACAACGTTTTTATTATTCATTTGATCAGAACAAAATTTTCTGAACATGTATAATTTGGAAAGATACACATTTTCTTTTAGGATAACGTTTTTTATATTGAAAAGATTTTCCGATGTTCATGGGAAAAATTTCAAAAATTTCAAAAAAAAAATCGTGTTAACGGCAAAACCACTGGGTATACGAAAAATTTATATAAATAAATAATGTGTATCTCAAGAATTATTCAAGTTGTGAAAATTTCATCCCAATTCAAATTAATAATAAAGAGGTAATATGCCACAAATTATTTAAAAAAAATTTTTTTTTTTTTTTTTTTGTATAACTCAAAAATGGAAAATCACGACAATCTTTCTATTAATTATTCATCCGATCAGCGTGTATTTTTCTAATTATTCAAGATTAACATTTTTATTTAGGGCAATATTTTGTATGCTCTACAGTTTTGTAACTGTTCATGGGAAAAATTTCAATGTTCTCAAAAAAATTCCCGTGAACAGCGGAAAATTTGTTAGGATTACGAAAAAGTGATGTTAATGAAAAATGTGTATCTCGCCAATTTATATAAGTTGTAAAAATTTCAATTTAATCAGATGAATAATAATAAAAGTTATGTGTCACTAATTACACTGGTCAACAATGATTTTGGAACTAAAACGGGAATAGGTGTTCTATGTAGGTATAGTTGTCCTGAATGCGATGATGTAGTCGAAAATGACGTATCACGTCACAATTGTCTGTTATGAGTCATTACTAAGTCATGCTTGAACACGAAAAATCGTGAAAATATATAATGTTCTCGCTGAGAATTTTGTAGTATCCTCGCAGTTACAGAGTTTTTTTCATTGTAAAGGTTGTGTTTGTGTGTTGTTAGTCTTTTTTTAATATATATATATATATATATATATATATATATATATATATATATATATATATATATATATATATATTCTATATATATATATATATATATATATATATATATATATATATATATATATATATATATATATATATATATATATATATATATAATCGCATTAATTTTTTTTTTTTTTTTTTATATATATATATAAAAAGTAAGAGTACCAAACGTGTTTGTATAAATTCTCCGAATGTCTTTTGCTACGTATGTGGAGAATATACTACGAAAAGTCAACGAAAACCAATCACTCAATTGTTTAAAACGGCTTATAAACATTATTTTAAGTGTGCGTTGGGTGACCAGGATAAGCCATGGGACCCACACATAACATGCATTAGATGTTATGTTAAATTAACCCAGTGGTTAAAAGGTGAAAAGCGCATTTGCCCTTTGGAGTGCCGATGTATTGGATGGAGCAAAGGAATCATATACAGGATTGCTACTTTTGCTTAACAAATGTATGTGGCTTCAATTCAAAAACTAAAGCAAACATTGCCTATCCGACAATTAACTCAGCCAGGAGACCAGTCCCCATAATGATGAGAACCTACCGATTCCTATAGCACCAGCTTCTTGGAAAAAGGTTCCTGACTCAGATGAAGATTTGTTTGACTCTAATGCTGGAACATCGGGTGCTGCAGATATGCCATATATCCCAGACGAATCAAATGCAACACCACAATGATTACGCAACCGGAACTAAATGATTTAGTACGAGACCTGTATTTGTCAAAACAGCAAGCTGAAATCTTTGGTTCACGCCTGCAGGAGTGGAATTTGTTAGATCAAAAGGTTAATATTAGTATATATAGAAATAGAAACTGGAATTTAGAGAATTTTTTTACAAAAAGTAACTTAATATGTTCATGTTCCGATGTTAATGGACTTATGCGTGAGCTTGGTATTCCGTATTTAGATGGTGAATGGCGCTTATTCATAGACGCTTCAAAAACTAGCCTAAAAGCCGTCTTATTGCATAACTCAAACAAGTTTCCCTCAATTCTGGTTGCGCATGCTGTTGGAGAAACCTATGAAAGTATGTTCGAAATATTAAAGGCTATTAAATATTATGACCACACATAGCTTATCTGTTGTGATCTGAAACTCCTTCTTGGTCTACAGGGAGGATTCACCAAACACTGTTGTTTTTTTGTGTTTATGGGACAGCCGGGATACTAAGCAACATTACGTACGAAAACATGGAGAGAAAGAGATACATTTACCCCGGGCAAAGAGAATGTTAAGTATAAGCCTCTTGTAGATCCTAAGCGAGTTATTTTACCACCATTACATATTAAACTTGGATTGATGAAGAATTTTGTGAAGGCCATGGATAAGGAAGGAGATGGATTTAAATATTTATGGGACGTTTTTCGTGGCTTAAGTAACGCTAAATTGAAAGAGAACGTTTTCGTCGGACCGTAGATTCGACAACTACAACGTGACCCCGCTTTTGACAAGAAATTAAACCATGATGAACTATCTGCATGGAATTCCTTCAAAGACGTTATTACAGGCTTCCTTGGAAACAAACGAGTTGAAAATAGAGACCGTATAGTAGAGAGGTTGCTAGTTAATTACAAGAACTTAGGCTGCAGAATGTCACTAAAAATACATTTTTTACATTCTCATCTGACATTCTTTCCACCAAATCTCGGGGCAGTAAGAGATGAACAAGGTGAAAAATTCCACCAAGATATACAACAAATGGAGAAACGTTATCAGGGCAGATGGAATCAATGATGAGTGATTACTGCTGGTTTCTGAAAAGAAGGCACTTTGAGAACATAAAAGAAAAAGTAGTTATCGAAAGTTCAATGTAGAACAAATTCAGGAAAATTAAAGGTAAATATATATCATTTTTATGTGGTAATGCATTATACATACACATGTTTATTATAGTGACATCATAACTCTATGGGTACACTCGGTAATTAATTTTATGGTCCTAATCTGTTTGACTCCGTCGGATGCGATTTTTTGTTTTGGTTTTGTATATTACTACTATATGATACTAACAATGAATTTCAGTGAAACGGACATGATTCAAAAAAAAGAAGTTCGAAGTATTTTTAAGTAATTTTTAAAAATCACTTATGTTAAATATTTGTTCCAAAATGAAATATCTCCGACATTACGACGCTTACTGAAAAACCAATTACATATTTGGAATCAACATATGACATTTAAAAATGTTTAAAAAATTATATATATTAGGGGGCTCGAGCAGACGGTGAGGGACAGGGGGGACGTTTTCCATACCCCGTAGAGGGCAGAACCCCCGCGACACCAAATACCAAAGAGCTGGGGTTCCGGGGCCACTCCCCGGAGGAAATAGTCCCTACCCTAATCGTTCCCGGAAGACGAGACCCGACTCCTACCATCTTTGCGTTTTACCTGGGAATTCCTTTAGTTTGAAAAAAAAAACTTGCCAAAAAAAATTAAAACAAAATATTACTAAAAAATTAATTTTTAAAAAAATTATTTAAAATATTTTGAACTTTTGAATCATGTTCGTTACCATAAATTTATTGTTAGTATCATATACTAACAATATATTAAAAAAAACAAAAAAAAAACATTAAAACTGACAGGTCGTAAAACTGAAAAAAGGTCTATATACTTTTTTGAATCATGTGTCGTTACCACAGAATTGATTGTTGGGATCATATACTAAATATATTTAAAAAAAAAAAAAAAATTTCAAAACTGACGGAGTCGTAAAACAGATAAGGTCCAATTTTATAGTCAAGTTTAATAATAATAATATATCTTTGTTACAACATACACATATTTGGAGGTATTATACCTTA
>JABUQX010060585.1:30000-32500 GCA_015478945.1 Trachelipus rathkii
ACTTTGATGCCTCAGCTTTTGAGTCAACTTTGATGCCCCAGCTTTGATGCCTCAACTTGATGCCTCAGCTTTGATGACTCATTTGATGCTCAGCTTTGATGACTCTACCTTTGGTACTGAAAAAGAAGGCGGAAGGAAGGAGGAGAAGAAGAAGAAGAAGAAGAAGAAGAAGAAGAAGAAGAAGAAGAAGAAGAAGAAGAAGAAAGAAGAAGAAGAAGTCTCATATGACGGAGCATATGAGCCGGAGCCGGAGCCGAGTTTGTGACGGCGGAAGTCGACTGGAATTCCTGCCCAGTGTTGTATATTGAGTCCAATTGAGATGTTGTTATATATAATGTTTCAAAGAACATAGATTCCGAATTTTTGGGTTTCGTAACCCCAAAATGAGTTCGAGGACCCCTTTGAGTGGATCCTCAGCTGGAAAAAAAGAAAATTACAGAGTACAGGACAGAGAAAAGATGAAGGAAGGAAATAGAAGTTTCGTAAGATAGAACAAATGAGTCATTGGAGCTATCGGTATCGGCACCGGTGCAGGCCGGTGCGGTGCCGAGTTAGTAAATATGTGCTTATCACCATAATATTAGTGTGTTTATATACGTCTTCAGTGATGTAGAATATGAATAACATAGTTTCAATACACTCAAAGATATCTAGGGACACCAATTGAGATGGGGGCCGAACCCCAAAATGTGGTTTTTACCCCTTTTAAATGAAATTTTAAAAGGATATAAGTTAATAATACATAGACTTACGCTCTATCAACAGCCCCATGTTGCATAAATATATGTAGCAACAGCCCTATGTTGTACAAATATATATGAAACTTAACACAGAGAACTTAAGTGGTTCTCTCTTAGCCATACACAATGGTATACATATGTTGTACAACTGAGATATTCAAGTCAAAACTTGCACTCGACTTGTTTAATGTATCTATATTATCAAGGCCCTATATAGAGATGTGGTGTGTATGTGTATGCCATGTGTATATTGTTAAGTGTGTGTATGTGTAGTGTTTAGGTAGAGGTCGTTACACACTAGTCCCCTTACATTTTTATTTCAAACTGAAGCGTTATTTTTTATAGAAAAGCTGTTTCATTACCAAAGTTAGAGTTAAAGTTTAAAGTTTAAAGTTTAAAGTTTAAAGTTTAAGTTAAAGTTAAATTTCATGTCGAATGGATAAGATTTATATTTTTCATGTATTAAATACAAATGTTTTTTGAAAAACATTGTCTTTTAATGAAAAAGAAATGTTTTTTCTGAAAAACATTTTCTTTGATGAAAAAAACATTTTATTTTTGAAAAAACATTTTTAAAAAACATTGTTTTCTAGAAAAAAGTTGTTAAATTTTCCCGAAAAAACATGATTTTAGGGACCATAAAGCAATAAAGCAGTAAAACACTACAGCAAACAGCCTCCAGGGGCCCCACCCCCACCCCCACCCACCTCATGTTTTACTGCTTTACTGCTTTACCATACATACTATTAATAAAAATATATGTCACTACCTATTTTTCTGTTCAATCATATACATTTGTATTTCACATTACCCTTTTTCTAAAACTTTTTTAAAAAAACTTAAGACTTAAATAAATATATTTTAATTTGTAACACTGTAAGAGGCATGGCGGTAGACCTTTATATATACTATATATATATTAATATATATATAATATATATATATATATATATATATATATATATATATATATATATATATATATTATATATATATATATATTATAATTATTATTATATATATATATATATATTATATATATTAATATATAATTATATATATAATACAGCTAACATTAACAAATTTCCATACTTAACAGCAGTAAGTTAACTAACATAGCATACAAAAACGTAAATTATTCACACTTTGTCAAGCTCTCTATCATATCAATGTTATTTTAACATTAACATAGTAATATTTAACAAAGATTTATCGTATCCTAACCTAACGAATGTAATAAACTAAGAATAAATCGCACCACCGCACACACACACACACACACACACACACACACACACACACACACACACACACACACACACCACAAACACCCACACACCACAGGAATTTTGGCAACGTAACAAGTTTTCCACATTAATAAAGCTAACATAGCATCACCTAAACTAAGAATATAGTAACAACGACACAAACTAACATACTTTAGCACGAATAAACAGCTAACATTAACAATGTTCCATACTTAACAGCAGTAAAGTAACCAAAATAGCATACAAAAACGTAACTATTCACACTTTTTCATACGTGTCTTTAACATATCAAATGTAAATTTTACATTAACATAGTAATATTTAACAAAGATTAACGTATCCTAACCTGCATTGTAATAAACTAAGATAAATGCCACAGAAACACACACACACATCACACACACACACACACACGTACACACACACACACAATACACACACGAAATATATGTTAACGTAAAATGTTTTACATTAATAAACCAACATAACAAA
>JABUQX010060585.1:35000-36469 GCA_015478945.1 Trachelipus rathkii
AAACAACATTTGTATTTAATACTGAAAAATATAATATATCCTCGACAATGAAAATTTAACTTTAACTTAACTTTATCTCAACTTTAACTTTAACTTTAACTCTAACTTTGGTAATGAAACAGCTTTTCTATAAATAAAATACCTCAGTTTAAATAAAAATGTACGACTAATGTGATACGACCTCTACCTAACATACACATACACACACAATACCAATATCCATGCATGCACATAACACACATCTCTATATAGGCCTTGAATATAGCATATCGTACATTAAACATTCGAGTCGAGTGCAAGTTTTGACTTGAATATCTCAGTTGTACAACATATGTATACCATTGTGTATGGCTAAGAGAGAACCACTTAAGTTCTCTGTGTTAAGTTTCATATATATTTGTACAACATAGGGCTGTTGCTACATATATTTATGCAACATGGGGCTGTTGGTAGAGCGTAAGTCTATGTATTATTAACTATTCCTTTTAAAAATTTCATTTAAAAGGGTAAAAACCACATTTTGGGGTTTGGCTCCCATCCAAGGTGTCGCCTAATATCTTTGGAGTGTATTGAAACTATTATTCCTATTCTTATCATCACTGAAGAGTATATAAACACACTAATGAAAATTATAGGTGATAAGCATCATGCCGATGTTTAATATTACTAAACGAAACCTCGGTCAGCCCCGGAGCCCCTGCACCGGTGCGATACGATAGCTCCAATGACTCATTTGTTCTATCTTAACGAACTTCTATTTCCTCTCCTTCATTCTTTTCTCTGTCCTGTTCATTCTTGAATTTCGCCCCAATTGTTTCCAGCTAGGATCCACTCAAAGGGGCGGTCCCTCGAACTCATATTTGGGGTTTACGAAACCCAAAATTCGGAAATATGTTCTTTGAAACATATATATAACATCTCAATTGAGCTCAAATATACAACTGGAGGCCATGAATTCCGAGTCCTGACGACGTCCGCCGTACAAACTGCGCGGCTCGGCTCGGCTCATATCTCCGTAATATGAGACTCTCTTCTTCTTTCTCTTCTTCTCTCTTCTTCTTCCTTCTTCTTCTTCTTTCTTCTTCTTCTCCTTCTTTTTTCTTCTTCTTCTTCTTTACTCTTCTCCTCCTCCTTCTTTTTTCCAGTAACAAAGATGAGTCATCAAAGCTGAGGCATCAAAGATGAGTCATCAAAGCTGAGGCATCAAAGTTGAGAGCATCAAAGCTGCTCAAAGTGAGCATCAAAGCTTGAGCACATCAAGTTGAGGCATCCAACAATATTGAGTTGTGTTGCGTTAGGTGTATACTGTGTGAAGTGTAGGTGTATTCATGGGCGAGTGTAAAGTGTCATGGATGAGTGTAATGTCAAGGGACGATGTAAGTGTCTATGGGTGGTAAGTGTCCATGGGTGTGTTATCGTGGGTATAAGTGTCATTAGTGTGTGTGTGTTGTAGTGTAGGTTGGTATAAA
>JABUQX010060586.1:0-7500 GCA_015478945.1 Trachelipus rathkii
TCAAAAGGGAGAAAAGAGGAATGAAAAAAATGATTACACACTATTCAGGTTAAAAGAAATGCCAGAAGGGCGATCAAAAGTACTAGTAGTAATAATGGATTATGAATTCATAGACAATATGTGTGATTTCTTATCAGTCTTCCACAATATAAATAAAATCAGCCTATATTTGAACGTGTATCATATTTTTCGTTATTTCAATATGACATTTGAAAGACGAGAAATTGGCTGCCCAACAATTGACATTAGTTGCAAATAGGGACATGTTGGTTATCATTGAAGAAGGTAGACTTGAAATGGAAGCGCCGGTGTCCAAGAGGAAGAGAGTATCTGCGCCAAATATTGTGACATTGATAGTAAGTTGCGAACTGATTATAGCGCAGCAATCAGCTCGCTCTTCTAGTTTTCCGTTGGGGCAGGAGAAGAAGCTCTAGAAGAGGGACGAGACGAGGGCTGCACCTGAACATTAGTTTTATCAGGCCACTTGCACCATTGCCTGCATGTCCTTGCCTGTTGGACGAAGTAAATGTGATTTTGACCGTATGGATGCAGTCCGGCAGTGATTGCTGTAGCTGATGTTGTTGTTGTTGTTGCTGCTGCTACTGCTGCTGAAGTAGTTGCTTGTGTAGTCGTTGCTGTGGATACTGTCATGCCAGGCTTGCACGGCCAAGGTCTGCATTTTCTTGCCTGTTAAGCGTAGTAAATGTGGGCACGGCAGACGTTGGGGCCTTTGATTTTGACTATAAGGACGCAGTCCCACAGGTGTTCCTGTAGCCGATGTTGTCGTTGTTGTTGCTGCTGCTGCTGCTGCTGCTGATGATGATGTAGTTGCTTGTGTAATCGTTGCTGTGAACACAGCCATGACAGGAGCGGACGATACCAAAACAACTAGATCATTTGCTAGTTCACCAAGTTGTTCAAGGGTAAGTGCTGTTTGCGAAGCCATAGTTGGTCGAATGTTGGTTGGGAGAGTCTTCAAGAACTGCATTTGGATGATGTCTTCTCCAATCTTTAATTTGGCACCATAACGGAGCATTTCTCGTAGATGAAGGGAAGGCTTGCCACTGTAGGCTTGTTTAGACATAAACTCGTTGAATAACTCCGTCTTACTCTTCTCGTAGATGGTAATGGCTGCTTTCTTCAGAGGAGTGTAAGCTTGAGCATCGAGTTCTGCAGAGGAGATACGATCGACGACGTCTGTGGGCAGCTGGGAAAGAGCGTGGAAGTACTTCATCTTCTCTGAGGTTATTTTTCCAAGGTGAAACTGGGCCTCTAAGACTCTGAACCAGGTTGGAACTGAAGTCTCAGAAAGCACTGAGGTTTTGGGCTGTTGGTTTTCACTGTCTCCTTCTTGAGTCTTGAGACAGTGGTCTTTACTTTCTTGGTGTCGACGAGAGGGACTTCTTCTTTGGAGTCTCGTAGAGGGGTGTTTGGACTCTTGGATCACCAATTCTGTAGTAGAAAAAAGGCCAGATTCCGTAGTAGAGAAAGAGTTGCCATTACTCTTCTTCTTCTTCTTCTTCTTCTTCTTCTTCTTCTTCTTCTTCTTCTTCTTCTTCTTCTTCTTCTTCTCCTTCTTCCTTCTTCTTCTTCTTCTTCTTCTTTCTTCTTCTTCTCTTCTTCTTCTTCTTCTTCTTCTTCTTTTTCTCCTCCACTGGCAAATTTGTTTTTGCTAATAAAGGCTTGTTTGTTATCTCTCCTGCTGTTCCTCACTGCACAGTAGTAGTTGATGCGTTTGTTCTTCGATAGCAACGCGTAATAAGACTTCTTTTTATACATTGGAGGGCCTATTATATGAATTATCTTATCACAGGTGCTCGGATTTCGGACCTTTCACTATTGAAGCGCCTGCTTCACCATCAAAGAGGTTATATAGTTACGCTTTGCATGGTACTTCGAGCGCTAATGAACCATGAAGCACATGTAGTTATAAACCTTATAGTAATCTCTTTAATAATTTACGGTGTTAAAACAGCTTTAGTTTTTGGTTATTTATTAAGATTTACATTCTGAATTATATTCAAACCAGTCGCTAACCTAAAGTTACGTGCAATAATATTTTTTACAATTTTATTATACATTGAGCATTTAGTTGACTGGCAACGAGTGTAAATTTCATTTGAGGAGATAGAGAAAAGAGAGAGAAAAGAGAAGAGAGAGAGAGAGAAGGAGAGATGAGAGAGGAGAGAGAGAGAGAGAGCAGAGAGAGAGAGAGAGAGAGAGAGAGGCAGGAAAAGCTAGAAATCATCTTTTAAGATAGAATAAGCAAACGCGATGATAATAATATTCATTAAATTAATAAAGTAAAACGTCCAAGTTTGATGAAACAACCGAAATTGACTTTTATTACTAAATATATTAAAATGTAATTTTGATACATTACACAAATTATGAATAAAAGAAATTGCTGAAGAATTCAGCAACACAAGTTGACTCTGATATTTTTTTTCAATAATTCTGTTCCCATTTCTTATAATTTTTACGCTCAACTAACCATATTTTGAGCAATTTAAAACATTTTTTAAAAAATACTGTTAAAGTCCGTCCTGGTTAGTTTTAATTTTTAATCAATTATTATCTACAACAATACTTATATATATTATATATATACTATATATATATATATATTACTATATATTAGATATATATATATATATTATATATATATATATATAATATATAGTATATTATAAATATATATATATATATATATATACTATATATATATATATATATATTATATTATATATGTATATATATATATATATATATATAGATATATATATATATATATATATATATATATATATATATATATATATATATATATATATTATATATATATAATATATATATATTATAATATATATAATATATATATATATATATATATAATATATATAATATATATATATTAAGGAAAACATTATTAAAGTCAAAACTCCATGCAAACTTAAGGACGATAGTAACAAACATTGTTTGGTGTTACTTTTACTGTCGATTCCATATCAAAGTAAAACACTCTTGGCAGAAAAAGCCCAAGCCAGAGTTGTTAGAGCTCCGGATGATCAATCTCCAAAAAGAAAGGTTTTGTAGTTTCTGTTCTTTTTTTCGGAATATCTAACATACAGCATGTTTGTATTTAGCGAAATGACCATTTCAGGACACTCTTGTGCTCCCTTCGCGATGAAAAAATATTCTCTGTTTAAAAGATTTTTACTTAAAGAATGGAATGGGTGATGATGCCTCTTGAGAGATCATTCTGTACGTCCCACAAAAGACTCCTTCTCTTAAACCCTTTGTTTACTTCCATATTAGAACTCATATGTTGATGCAAAAATTGCAAATGATCCTGCTTGAAGGCAAACTGACAATATAGAAGTCATGAATTTCAGTTAATGAGTCCACTATCCAAGTTCTCAGAGGCAGTTATATACTGTCGAGAAATAGAAGTGATATATAAGAGGTTCAACAGGAAAGTAGTTCCTTGGGATGTTCAAGAATTAATCAAAACAAGCGACACAAAGAAAAATTATCGCTTTAATTGTTTAATTGTTTTTATATTTTTTGTTTGTACTTTTGTTTAGAAATATATATTTTATGACAACCTGCATTGTTTATACAAGCTAAAAATAAATCTTTCTTGTAATACGCATTTACCGAAGCAAAATTTTTGTCCAAACGATAAAAATTAGGTCAATAACTGACGTCAGAACACATATTTTGTAGATTCAGTAATTCAAAAAATTTGTATGAAAAAATAATTTGGTCCCTCTAAATGAAACTAGCTAAATTATAAATTATATTTTAATTTACCTTGTATTCCAGTTAATATTTAAACTCAATTTTTATTGTCACGATCATGTCTGTTATCCGCCTCCACCTCCATATACATATCGATTGCATGAATCCGAACACATTTCCTAAAAGTCAAATAAAACTGTAATTAAAATTTTAAAAAAGTTAATAAAAAAAGCAAAAAGAAATTGATATTTTTTGGGGTGCTTCACACCTAAGCTAACAAAAATTACGACAATTCATTTCAGTTTAAATTTGATTTAAGATTGCAGTTTTATGGAATGTAGGAGCCATGTACATTATTTTTTAATTAAACAAATACCATTAGGAGTATTATTCATAATTATGTACCTAAAGTTTGTAACTATGAATATAGACGATGTACAATTTTTTTAATTAATCAATACCATAGAGTGGGATACATGGCTCCGCGCAGGCACTGCCGATCGCACGTGGACTACCACATGCTCTCAGCAAAACCATTGCCTAAAATTAATATTAATTCATCCTTTTTGTTCTGTGTTTGTAATATATGTTACCAAAAAAAAAAAGTAAAAATCTAAATTCTCAAATAATTACTTTCATTACTTTAACGTTTCATTGTGTGATATACAAAAAAAGGTAATTATTGCACTTCTCATTGTTTTCAATAACTGACTAACTACACTTAGAAAAAAAGTACAAACTTTTAACACCATGAGCGTTGTTGTTCATTTTGTTTGATTTAGTAGGTTTTAAAAAAATTGGATAAAGCTTAACTGGAAACTGATAATCGACATGAGCCTATGTCTATAAGGTTTAAAAATTTATCCTAAAATATAGTTTCTGCTTTAGCATTCTCTCAATTTCAGATATTTTATCACTGCTAACAATAATAACCTAGTAAATAGGAAAAGTAAAACTATTATTATAAAATTAAATATTATTATAATTATATTATACTATTTTATTACTATAAAAGTAAAAACTAAAAATTATCACATTCAGTTTACATTATTGGCATCCTCAAATCAGGGCAAATAATTTGCAAGCGCAAATTTTAACAATCAATAATGTCAAGTTTCAAGACGAAAAGTGTTATTTCGAAGAAGGTCAAAACCAAACCCGATGTTGATTTCGATTTAAAGCAGAATTCGAAAGGAATTCTATCGGACGGGTCGGTTCCTGTTATTTCCCATGTAGTTCAGGTGGTAAGGTTTTGGTTTTCCTATTTTGGAAATCAGATTACTTTTATAATTATTTTTTACATAATTAATCGTTTAAATATTTTGCCATATTTATTGTGGTAACTCTGAATTACTTGGTATTGCTAAAACGTTTTGACAATTCGTAAAAAATATAGCGTTTATGCAGTAGAGAAGTTTAAAATTATAAAACGATTTCAAAAACTGAATACTTACATCAAGTACTCAACTTTACAATACCGGAGCTACAAAAAAACGGTTATTTGTAAATACAAATCCTATTTATGATAATTTCGTAAACAAAATCTCTTTGGTTTAATTTCTATTACACAACTTAAATTATCTGAAACTGTTTAAATTTTAAACAAAATTTGACATTTGACCTATAATAACGAAGAAATAACTAATTTCAAGTATTGATGACCGAATTAGCAATGGCTGTTTCATCAGTTATGGTAAACCAAAATAAATCTTCCTTGTTAAAACCCTGTTAACGCGGCTACGACTATGGTTCCACAGGCAATAATTTCCTCTTCTAAAATAAACCCAGCGATAATAAATATGAGAGATGCTCTACATCCGCAGTCATTTCTGCCACAGTTCTGAAAAGACTATAAGGTATATTAAAAATGACTACGATCTCCTAAACATTCAATCATTTCCTGCTCTAAAATATAATCAGCATTACGATGAGAGCGTGAACACATCGCAGTCATTTCTCCCACAGTCCTAAACACTAGAGTAAGAAAAAACTTACTCGTTGTGAAATAAGTTCCACTAATACTAGCGCTAAATTTGACACCGTACGTATTTAATAATCTACTGTTACTAATTGAACTGTCAACAGTGCTTTTGCATACATGTCGAGTCCTCCCACGACTCCATGCAACATTTTACCACATCCCACTCGGCAGGTTCTCCTGCTTGAGTAGTTACCGTTCGCATACGCAACTATTTATTGTCGCATAAACTGCTCATACTAACAAATAAAAGTGAGGGGTTGTGGACTCGTACGCCTAAAACTACTATCTTAAACTGGTAATATTTTAATATTTATAAATATGAATTACTTTTTTATTTATGTTAGTTCAGATTTATTAATGCAATTTAAAATGGGAGCATTGCACAATAACCTCTCGAAGTTTTCCCGCACACACACTCAAACGCACACACATTATATATATATATATATATTATAATATATATATATATATATATATATATTATATATATTATATATATATATATATATATCTATAATATATATATATATATATATAAGTTACTACTGTGAAAACCAACGAGCACAAATATATGAAATAGGTTACTAATCGTCAATTGCTGCTCCTCACATTCATGGGTGACAAATGCATCAATTGGTTGAAGGGAACAAACGTTATCTAAGTTTAAATTAATTTAAGAAACGTCTTTTTATACATGGTCAGTGCAGCAAATATTAGCCACTATTTGAGGGTCCAACCAAACCAGTGATCAGTGTTTTTCCTATGACGCCATTAAGCCCCGATTCTCTTTTTTATATTTTTCCGATTGATACATTTTTCACACAAGTATTTATTTAGTAAGTAATATATATATATATATATATATATATATATATATATTTATATATATATATACTATATATTTATTATATAATATTTATTATTTAAATAATATATATATATATTATATAATATTAATTTATAATATTATATATAATTATATTATAATTATATATAATAATGAATATATATATAATATAATATATATATTATAATAATATATTAATATATAATATATATAAATATATATATATATTATAATATAGTATATATATATATGTAATATTATTATATATAATATATATAATATATATAATATATATAATATACATATATATATATTAAATATATATAATATATATATATATATATTATTATATGATAATTATATATATAAATATATATATATAGTATATATATATATATATAATATATATATATATATATATATATATATATTATGCATATAATATATATATATAATATATATATATAATATATATATATATATTATAATTATATATTATATATATATATATATATAATATATATATATAATATAATATATATATAGTATATATATTGTATGTATATTATATATATAATATATATATATTATATATATATATAATAATATATATATATTATAATATTATATATATATTATATATATATATATATATATATATATATAATATTATCTCTATATATATTATATATTATAGTATATTATATTAAATATATATAATATATATAATAATATTAATATATACATATATATATATATTATATATATATAATATATTATATATATACTATATATATATAATATATAATATATATTATATATATATTATATTATATATTATAATATATAATATATTATAATATGTAATCTATATTATATAAATATATATATATTATATATATATATATATATATAAGTATAATATATA
>JABUQX010060586.1:15000-18078 GCA_015478945.1 Trachelipus rathkii
TACTGAATCAACCGATGATAATTGGGGCAAGGTAAAGGTATTGCCAAGTGTTTCCGAAGGACGTTAAGCGTACACACATGTACGCACGCACAAACACCTTAAAATTGAGTAACCTAAATCGTCGGTAAAATACATGCGACGCGTCACACAACATAAACTAGTGTACCTTTAATCGTCCGTAACTTTGAAACGAAGCGTATACAACATAGGTTATTTAACAATTAATGTTCCTTATCGTTTGCTTTCAGCCCTCCCAGTTTGTCGCAGAGGTTTTGAATCCACCCTTATAATATATATATAATATATATATATATATATATATATATAATTATATATAATATTATATATATATATATTATATTATAGTATATATAATATATATATAATATATAATATATATATATATATATATAATAATATATATATATATATATATATATTAATATATATATCATATATATTATAATATATATATTATATATAATATATAATATAATATATATAATATATATATATATATAAATATAGTATATATATATTATATAAATATATAAACTATTATATATTATATATATATTATATTAATATATATATATATATATATATATATATAATAATATATATATTATAATATATATTTATACACTACTACTAATGCTCGGTAGCTTTTTTATTTATTGGAAGATATATAATCCCTTGAGGTAAATCAATCTGTGAGAAACTCAAATTTATTTATTTACTGGCAAACATTTTAATACGTAAACAAATTTTGTCACCAAAGTTTTCACAAATTTAATTAAGTAATCAAGCTTTCCGTGTACGTGTCGTATCACTCTTCGGGACTGGATTCCCTTTTCAAAATTGAGTGTTTGATGTTGAATTGCTACTTCTCAAGTTTCCATATTGCAGATAACGAATCGTCAGAAATTAGCACGTCAATTAAGCTTTATGAACTTGTAGTGTATTCCAGAATTATGTCAAATCTAATACCCATGGTACTTAGTAAGCTCTTTCTTGTTGTTGAATTTACAATAATTATCTTAGGGTTTTTACTCAAATCATTTTTTGCTTATCGTTTTGTTTTACCTTAAATGTCCAACTTTACCTTTGCTACTAATTTCCTCCCTTGTTTCATCCGAAGGCACCACTGCCCATTTACATACTTTTTTAACCTAAATTCATCACATAAACCATTGCTTCAAATTCCCATTTGAGACGAATTCCGGAAATACTCTTCCTTCTCCACCTTTTCTGCAACTCAATTATGTCTAGAATATAAGCTATCTTAAAGGATGATCTACTCTTCCTCTCAAAGCTTAACGATAAGATGACTGCCGTATAGTACTGAGGGTATTCTCACTGGTGGCTCGCAAAAACTTTGTTTATACTAGTCGTACTCGCCTTACTTGAAATACTATTTCGTTTCTATGCATCTTCGTTCTTTGTCCGTTTCCTGCTGGGAATGTGATCTTCAAACCCACTTGTGCTGAAAATGAGTCCATCTCAACCATCCAACTACCGTCTAATAGATTTAACTTCAGTGTTATTCCAAGGTGTTTTTTAAGGTTAAAAAACCCTAAAACTAGAAATTTAAAAACATTTAAATTACTTTAAAATCACTTTTCATGATCACAGTAGGGTTCCGTTCAGGAAAGAATTTCTGAAAAATTTTTATATTCTTCGGCCTTGGTCCGCAGCCTTCAACAATTAAGGTGAATCTTTTTTCATTGTCACTTATTATATATGAAAGCTTAAATGAGCCAAGGGCAAACCATTAATTCCTATATTTACTACGTTTCAGTCCAAGTCCATCTATTCGTCTGCGCGCCTTTCTTCTGTATTTCCTCTCCTGTTATTTCGCAGCAATTTTTTGCAGGCCTACGTCCGTCCAACGTCTCTGTTAATGTGAATTTCCCCATGTTGATCCGCTGATGCACAGATTTTTTTTTAATTGTTCCATTGAAAATTTTTCTATCTGTATTTTCAATACTGTGCAAACTTCTAAGCCAACTGACAAAACTTTGTGTCATTATTCTGTAATTGTAGGCATCCCACTCACAAGCAATATAGCTGATGCTAAATACCTCTGGGTTTGGAGCAACTGAAGCCTCTAATTCCTTTCGTATTTTCTAATGGGCATGGAAAAAATCTTTGGTTGTTTCAATGCTTTAAAACTGCAAGTTATCTATTCTTTCATACGATATAATCTTCTAAAAAGAATAAAATCCGGCCTTCGTAAACATGCACAGCTTAAATGTCCTTTCTCTCTCACTTTAGTTTTGGTTTTCCCTTTTTTCGGATCATCTTCGAGAGACTCGTTATTTCTTTTTACTAACGACTCTTACTAGTTTTAGTTTTCTATAGGCGCTTTGCACAACTATATTACATCATTGTTAGTTGCTGTCGCTCTTTAGAAGAAAGTTGTTTTATCTTATTAATATGTATCGCAATATCTGAATCGATCACTGATGCATTCTTCTCCGTTAATAGAATATAAAGCCTAAAATCTTTACTCAGCAACATTTTGTATATTACATTCTCGAATTCTCTTTCGTTCTTGCTCAATTACTGCTTTTATATTTCTTTCTTCAATTACCATAATTATCGCTAACATATTGAACAATTTTTTTTTGAATATACTTGTCTCGATACCTCCTTCCCCTGAGAAATACCTGTGCGACTCGGTTTCAAACATGTATCACCTTCCTCTTATAAAATTCTACCCAGAACCTAATCATATGCTCCTTACTTACATTAACTCTATTGATGAAGTATGGAACATACTCCATCTTTTCTTCTATGTTCACTATTTCTTTTGAACTCTCAACTTTTAAACTGAAGTGTGATCTGTATCAGTTCAAAGCCAAGGACCTGGACTTTGTATATATATATAATTAGTATATATAATAATTTATATTATTATATAGTATATATATTATTGTATATTATTATTATATATATAAATATATTTTATATTATATATATATATATTAGGTTTCACAGTAGACCTAAACTGGAACGATTTGTAACATGATTGAATGATTCTGCTGGAAAATGTTTAGTGATCTCAAATCTAAA
>JABUQX010060587.1:0-7500 GCA_015478945.1 Trachelipus rathkii
AGATTATTTTCTTTAAAGAGTTTGTTGATCTAGAGAGAGCTCCCAAACCTTTTTTTGTCTCGTAGACCACTTGCCATGTTTTTCGGTTTTGGGTAGACCCCCTGCTTACCTGATATTGATTTTTTGCTAAAACTTATATATATATATATATATATATATATATATATATAAAATATATATATATATATATATATATATATTATATATCTATATATATTTTTTGCTTATATATATATATATATATATATATATATATATATAGCAAAGTTATAACATGACTAATGCGAAATATCCCTCTGTCCCCTCACTTGCTTCACGTTTCACGATTTCCTAATTATAAATAAAACCCTGCTTATGGCAACATCAAAAAACTCAAGTCATGGCAACATAAAAAAAACTCGAGTCATGATCGCGTAATTTATCTATCTTTGCTAACTACGAGTACAAAACTAAAATTTTATAAAAAAAAATAATGTACTTACTTTTCTCCGGCACTCCAAAACAAAATGAACATTGATTCACTTTAACTTTGATTCACTTTAATTTGTATGTGCCTAACTACCAGTTTATATTTTTGAAAATATTTTCTTAACACTTTCCTTTTCAAGACTCAGGAAACAAATGAACGTATTTGTCTCTCACATTCGTATTTATTGACTGACGAATTGAACAAGTCATTGCAAGTACGAGTCTTACTGCGCTGTCTTCGCGAAGCTCTGAGACAAGAATGGACAAGAATTTCTACTGCGCGTATGTGTGTAGCATGATGATACTGGTATATCATTATGTGCAAGTTTTTACAAGTTCAAAGTGTATTGCAACCACAAAACGAATGGCTACAACTTACCAATTATTACGAAATATATCTATTTAATTTTAATTAATATATAAGCTTAAATGAAGCTCCACTATCGTTTGAACCCCCATCTAACATCTCATGACGCCCCATTTTTTTGTACCTTTTATGGACTTTGCAGGTTGTTGTATAACCGCTGGGTCGATATATACCACTTTGGGATCACTGATCTAGAGAATAAAGTTGGAGAGAGAGAAGAGAGAGAGAGAGAGAGAGAGAGAGAGAAGAGAGAGAAGAGAGAGAGAGAGAGAGCACGAGTAGTAAAAAGTTACTGGAGTAAATAGAAATATGCACTTGGTAATTAGTGTATTTACAGTTACTTTAAGCAACACTTTGTAAATCACTGATTTAGAAAAACAGATAAAATAAAATATAATATAATTGTAGCATAAATATCAGATATAAAAAATATATATATATATATATATATATATATATATATTAAATATAAATATTATATATAACTATATATATATTATATATATATATATATATATATATATATATATATATATATATATATATATATATATATATATATATATATATATATTTATATATATATATATATATATATTTATTTATATATATATATATATATATATTATATAATATATATATATAATATTATATATTATATTATATATCATATATATAAAGGAGATGGGTTTTTATTTGTGCATATGCACCAGTGAATGGAGCGAGAGAGGAGGAGAGAGAAAGATTTTGGGGAGAATTGAATGAGTGTTGGGAAAGTTTTGGGGTAAATGAAAAAATTTGTCTATTGGGAGATTTGAATGCAGGGGTGGGAAGGGAGGAGGTAGGAAGAATAATAGGACCTTTTGGGGTAGGGGAGAGGAATGATAATGGAGAAAGTCTGATAGAGTTATGTGTCGAAAGAAGAATGATAGTGGGGAATACTTGGTTCAAAAAAAATGTGAAATCATAAGTATACATGGAAGAGTGAGATAACGGGGGGAAGGGCGGTACTGGATTATGTGTGTGTAAATGGGAAGGACAGGGGCAGATTATTAGATGTAAATGTATTTAGAGGGGCGGGGAGGGGGATATCGGATCACTATTTGGTGATTGCCAGGAAAAGGGTGGGAGGAGAGGTGACGGTGAGGGAAAGGGGAGAAAAGAGGAGAGTGGAAGTGATAAAGGTGGAAAAATTGGAGGAGATAGTATGTAAGAGGGAGTTTAGGAGAGGTATGGAGGACAGGTGGAGAAACGTGAGAGGGACGGGAATTGGGGAGGTGGAGGGGGAGTGGAAGAGATTTAGAGAGGCAGTATGTGAAGAGGCTAGAAGGGTATGTGGAGTAAAAAGGGTGGGTGCAAGCAGAAGGAAAGGGAGTGAATGGTGGAGTGAGAGGTGAAGGAGGTGGTGAAAAGGAAAAAGGAGGCTTATGTGAAATGGTTGGGAAGTAGGGGAGAAGATAGCTGGGAGGAATATAGAAGGGTTAGAGTGGAAGCAAAGAGGGCGGTGGAGAGGGCGAAGAGAAGAGCAAAAGAGGAATGGTGTAGAAAAGTGACGGAAAATTTTGAATCGGGGAGTAAGATGTTTTGGAAAGAGGTTAATAAAAAAAGGAAGAGGAAGGAGGGGTTGGGGGAGAGGATTAAGGGAGGAGATGGGGATTGGATAGGAGGAGAGGATAGGGTGAGGAAGAGGTGGGGGGAGTATTTTAGTGGACTATTGAATGAAGGGGGTGGGGTAGGGGAGGAAGATATGCAAGAGGTGAGGATGGGAAATGCAAGAGGTGAGGATGGGAAACGAAGTGGGAGGGAGGGGGAGGATCTGAATAGAGCAGAATGGAGTGGAAATATATTACGGGCCATTTGAGATAATAGGAAACAAAGGGAAGTCCGCAGGTCCTGGATGGTGTGTATTGAATAGTGGAAGATGCGTGATGCGTAGAAGGGAGGTATAGGGGTGGAGGAATGGCTGCATAGGTTATATAACATATGTTGGAGGAGTGGTGAGGTACCACAGGATTGGGAGGATGGATGTTTGGTTCCCCTGTATAAGGGAAAGGGGGATAGGATGGAATGTGGGAATTATAGAGGTATATGTCTTTTAGTGTGGTAGGGAAAGTGTACGGAAGAATACTGATTGAGAGAGTAAGAGGTTTAACGGAGGGGAGAATAGGGGAAGAACAAGGAGATTTAGGGAGGGAAGAGGGTGTGTGGACCAAGTGTTTACACTAAAGATGCTTGTGGAGAAAAGTATTGAGAGGAAAGGGAAAGTGTATGGATGTTTTTTTAGATTTAGAGAAAGCATATGATAGAGTGAATAGGGGTGAACTATGGAGGGTGTTGGAGGAAAATGGGGTGGGGGGTAATTTAGGGAAAGGTATTAAGGCTTTTTATAGGAATAGTAGAATGTGTGTGAGAGTGTTAGGAGGGGAGAGTGAGATGTTTGGGACGGTGTGTGGATTGAGGCAGGGGTGTGTAATGTCGCCGTGGCTATTCAATTTGTTTATGGAGAGTGTTTGCAGAGGAATGGTGAGGGAGGGGAGGGGGGGGGAATTGATGAATGGGAATGATAGAAGGGAAGTGAACATGATACTGTTTGCGGATGATACTGCCCTAGTGGCGAAGAACGCGGAAGGGCTGAGGTATTTGGTGAGGGAGTTTGAGAGAATGTGTGGACAAAAGGGGCTTAAAATAAATCCAGGTAAGAGTAAAGTGTTAGTGTTTGAGGAGGAGGAAAGTGAGGAGGGGGAGGGGTTAGAGGTTAGAGTAGGGGGGGTAGTATTGGAAGAAGTAAAGATTTTTAGATATTTAGGGATGGAGTTGGGTAAGGGGGGAGGGATGAAGGAGGAGATAGAACATAGAATAGGTGAAGGAATGAGGGCGTTGAGTGGTCTGAGAGAAATATGGAAAGGGGGGGATCTATCACGGAAAGTTAAGATAAGTATGTTTGAAAAAATCTGTGTACCAGCGGTGTTGTATGGGTGTGAAACGTGGGGGTTGAATGCTAGGTCCAGGAAAAAGTTGGAAGTATTTGAGATGAAAGGGTTGAGAGCGGTTTGTGGGGTTAGCAGAAGGGAGAATTAGGAATAGGGTGGTGAGGGAGAGGTGTGATTGGAGGAATGGTCTGGTGGGAAGAGCGGAGAAGGGAATGTTAAGATGGTATGGGCATTTAGTGAGAATGGAGGAACAGAGAGTGGTTAGGAGAGTTTGGGAGGCGGAGGGGATAGGAAGGAGAGGAAGGGGAAGACCAAGAAGGAGGTGGATGGATGGAATAAAGGAGATGATGGAGGAGGGAGGGATGGGGGAGGAAGAGGGTAGGGTGTTGGCGAGAGATAGAGGGGGGTGGAGGAGGTGGGTGAGGGCGAGATGAGGGGGGGTGTGAATGAGGGAGGCTGTACGCACCACTACCCGCTCAAGCGGACAAAAGTGTATGTAAATAATAATAAATAATAATAATAATATATATATTATATATATATATTATATATATATATATATCTCTTATATATAATATATAATATTTTATATATATATTATATATATATATATATTTATATATATATATATAAATATAATTTATTCATATATGGGTGAAGGTTACCATAAAGGAAGGAAAAACTATAGACTTTAGAGAAAAGTTTATTTAGAAGAAAAGTTTACTATATATATATGTAGAACATGAAAAGCAATGTATTTTAATTTTTTTTTTTTTTTTTTAAATTTTTTATATAATTACTTCCAGAGACGCATGCTTTGTCGTGGTACTTTTTAGATCGTGCAACATTTTTTAATGGTTTGCGAGTTTATATTTATTTTTTATTTTTT
This sequence comes from Trachelipus rathkii, assembly GCA_015478945.1. Lineage (NCBI taxonomy): Eukaryota > Metazoa > Arthropoda > Malacostraca > Isopoda > Trachelipodidae > Trachelipus > Trachelipus rathkii. Next base: position 4,655 of record JABUQX010060587.1, read on the forward strand.
TTAAACTAATGGGAACCCCAAGGGTATACCGCACCGATGGCAGGAGTCGGGGTCTCTCGGCCTTCCGGGGAACGACAGGGTAGGACTATTTCCCCCCCTCGGGGAGGGTCTCCGGAACCCCCGCTCTTTGGTATTTGGGTGTCGCGGGGGTTCCTCCGCCCCTCCCCTACGGGGTATGGAAAACGTCCCCCCCTCTGTTCCCCGTCGGCTCGAGCCCCCTACTTGGCCGTGTAAAATACTGTATATATAAAGTATTTTACATGGCCAAGTAGGGGGCTCGAGCCGACGGGGAACAGAGGGGGGGACGTTTTCCATACCCCGTAGGGGAGGGGCGGAGGAACCCCCGCGACACCCAAATACCAAAGAGCGGGGGTTCCGGAGACCCTCCCCGAGGGGGGGAAATAGTCCTACCCTGTCGTTCCCCGGAGGCCGAGAGACCACCCAACTCCTGTCATCGGTGCGGTATACCCTTGGGGTTCCCATTAGTTTAAAAAAAAAAATTAAATATAAACTCGCAAACCATTAAAAAATGTTGCACGATCTAAAAAGTACCACGACAAAGCATGCGTCTCTAGAAGTAATTATATAAAAAAATTAAAAAAAAAAATTTTTTTTTTTTTAAATACACTGCTTTTCATGTTCTACATATATATAGTAAACTTTTCTTCTAAATAAACTTTCCTCAAAAGTCTATAGTTTTTCCTTCCTTTATGGTAACCTTCACCTATATATATATATATATATATATATATATATATATATATAATATATATTATATATATATATATATATACAATAAATAGGATATATATTATGTCAATATATATATATTATATATATATATATATATATATAATATATATATATATATATATATAATAAATAATATATATATATATATATATAATATATTTCGAATAAAAACTTTAATAAAATGTGTTATATTGTTTTAAGTATTTCTTTTTGTCAGTTTTCGCTCATTTGTTGTCACCTGAAGAGGAGACCAAAAAGGTCATAGGTCAAACTAAAAGGGGTTCCAGGGATCATGGCCCCCTCTCCTAGAAATTTTTTTAGTCTGGCACTAAAAATTTATAATAGGCTTACTGAAATTCTCAGATAAAGGAACCATGTTCCCTCCCACCATATAAAAATTCCGTAATGAGGCCAAGGTTGAAGTCCTCAAAAAAATTGCGAATTTTATTAGGCTCCAAAGTTTTTACTGGGATTTTCTTTTATAAATTTTAATTTGGCGATTGCATTTTTAAACTTTTTTTAAAACTACTACTACTACTACTACTACTACTACTACTACTACTACTACTACTACTACTACTACTACTACTACTACTACTACTACTATATCTGGATGTGGCCATTTCAAGAAATTTTCTACTACTACTACTACTATATCTGGATGTGCCATTTCTCCTTTGTCCGGAAATTTCAGCACCAATGTTATGATTTCTTATTGACTAAACAAATTTTTGAAAGTGGTCATTTGTCAATCTTGGGGTCATGCCCCACTGCCTCCCACTCACAGTTACGCCTCTGTTAAGATAAATAAGGAAAGACATAGATATGCAAGAGAGGGTGCAACGTACGGCAACAATGATGATTTCTGGGTTTGAGGGTAAGAGCTATGAGGAGAGGCTGAAGGAGTTAGGAATGTTTTCTGTAGAAAGGCGATTTCTCAGAGGGGACATGATACAAGTCTACAAAATATTTACATCTATTGATAATACGGAGATCAACAAATTCTTCATAGTAGACCACGGATGGGAGACCAGGGGACACAGTAAGAAAATTAAGAAGGCATGCCATCTTGATATAAGAATGCATTCATTCAGTAATAGGGTTGTTAAGTTTGGAATGGTTTGCCACAGGAGGTTGTTGAGTGCGACTCGATTGCAACATTTAAAAATGGATTGGATATTTATATGGATGGTTTGGGTATCATATAATATATTTGACTAAGCCAAATTGGCTGGTTTTTAGTTACAGTAGTTATTAAGGTTAAACTGCATGTAATGACTACAATAGTTATTAAATCTTGTAGTGTGCTAGCACGTACTTTAACTATAGTTTTTTCTTTTAGTGGCATTTTTTTCTTTTTTTCTTTGTTTCTTTGTGTATAAAGTGATTGACAAGCCCTAGGGTGCTTTGTGGATTTGCATGAGCATGTTTTTTGATTGGTTTTATTCTATTAGCTTAACTAGGACAGTCTCGATAGGCCCATGTGGATTCTTACTGTCTCTTTATTTCTAATGTTATAATATATAAAAAAGCATGTTTTCTTTTGTTAAAATTAATTATTAGAACCCTCTATTTCTAATGTTATAATATATAGAAAAGCATGTTTTTCTTTTTGTTAAATTATAATTATTATCAGAACCAAATTTTAATCTTTAAATATAATATATTATATATATATAAATATATATTTAATATATAAGAATAATTATATATATATTATATATATATATATATATATATATAATAATATATATAATTATATATAAATATAATATATATATATATATATATAATATATATTCTATTATATATATATATACAGTATTTATTTTTTTTTTTTATTAACCACAGCTGACATTTTTTTTTTTTTTTTTTTAACGAATTTTTATGCTGAAAATTCTGTTAATTTTTTTTTAAAAAAATAATATGAATGGAAAATCAAATTCAATACTTAAAGTCTTTGTTCACATACTACAACAATAACAACAAAAACAACATCAACAACAACAACAACAACAATAACAGCAACAACTCCTACTGCTATTACTACCACTACAACTACTACTAATGATGATAAAAATAATAATGATAAC